>SKCR01052524.1:0-18020 GCA_019454045.1 Zanthoxylum bungeanum | reverse complement strand
TCCATGCATACTCTCCATCCAGTCACCGTTCTTGTTGGAATTAGCTCATTCTTTTCATTGGTAACCACAGTAGTTCCTTTCTTTGGTACACACTGCATAGGACTTACCAAACTACTATCTGAAATTGGGTAAATGATGCCAGCATCCACCATTTGATTATTTCTTTCTTCACGACTTCCTTCATGATTGGATTAAGTCTCCGCTGATGCTCCACTGTGGGTTTTGTACTCATCGTTCATCAGAATCTGTGCATGCAAAACTGATGGACTAATGCCTCGAATGTCTGCTATAGTCCAGCCAATGGCTCTTTGTGTTCTCGTAATACTCTTCGTAGCTTTTCTTCCTGTTCCAATGTTAGTGAAGGAAATAATAACAGTAATTCAGAAGTGTTTCCAAGAAATGCATACCTGAGATGGCTCGGAAGTAACTTCAGCTCCAGCTGTGGTGGTTCTTCAATCGAAGGCTTGATTCGATTTCTTGGGCAGTTCCAAGCTTTCAACTGGCTGTGTCGTTTGAATTTGAATGGTTTGTCAAGGTAATTGATACATTCCAGGATTTCAGCATCAGTAGTCATGTGATGTTTCTGTTGGGATGTAGCAAGCTGTGTCATTGTTTGTGAGTCTGACTTTGGCATCAGTATATTTTCAACGATACTTTCAAAACATCAACTCTGAAACATTTTCTTCCTTTCATCGCTCGGGAATTTCATGGCTTTGAAAACATTAAAGGTCACTCTTGGTCCTGCACTTTCATGGTTAGTTCTCCTTTTGCACATCATCACAGTTTTACCTGAGATGAATGGTTCCCAATGAATGATAGTATTTCTTTGTCTTCTTCCATGTCAAGGATGATGAAATCTGCTGGAGAATTAGTTTGTCTACTTTTACCAGCACATCTTCAACAACACCTCTTGGAAATGCAAGTGTTCGGTCCGCAAGTTGCAATGAAACTGAGGTAGGCATTGCTTCTCCAATCTGCAGTTTCTGTAAATAGAAAAAGGCATCAAGTTAAAACTGGCTCCTAAATCACATAAAGCCTTACCGATGTAATGTTCTCCAATGGTGCATGGAACTGTGAAACTGCCAGGATCTTTCAACTTCGGGGAAGTTTCCTGAATAATGGCGTTGCATTCTTCCGTTAATGCTACTGTCTTTTCTTCGTCTCCAATTCCGTTTTCGTGAAAGAATATCTTTCATGAATTTTACATAGCTGGGCATTTCTTCCAAGGCTTCTGCAAATGGAATGTTGATATGCAGCTTTTTGAATACCTCCAAGAAACGAGCAAACTGCTTGTCCAGTTTGTTTTTCTGAAGTCGCTGAGGAAAATGTGGAGGTGGAATGATCTGATCTTTTTCTTTTTCCTTTGCTTCTTTTTCTCCATCTGTGGAACTGCATCTTTTGGAATTTCCTCAATTGTTGCCTTGATCCCTACATCTTTGTTGATCTCAGTACCGCTTTTCAAAGTAATGGCTTGAATTTGCTCCTTTCTCGGTTCATTTGGATTTGGTTCTGTGTTGCTAGGAAGATTTCCTGGTGGTCTGTAACTCTGAGCATTGGCCAGTTGGCGATTTGATTCTCCTGTGCTTTAATAGAAGGTGATTGGCTCTGAATCATAGCATCGTACTTTTTTAACTGAGCCAGCACTTCTGCTATTCCTGGTTATTTTGTTGCTCTTGGCCTCTGTTTGTTTGCTGAAATCCAGGTGGTGAATAGTTCTGTTGGAATCCAGGTGGTGTGGATTGTTCTTTGCCCTGAATTGTTACTCCATGAAAAATTAGGATGATCCTCCACCCTGGGTTGTAGGTGTTGGAATATGGATTGTTCCCTGTGTCTGTTGAAATTATTGACATAATTCACCGTTTCTTCAAGTTGGTTTGGTTCCGGTGCTCGTCCATATGGTGAACTTGTGATCCAGTGGTAAAGTCTCCATGAATTTGCATATCTGATCCAGCTTGGTATTAACTGCTGTATTGACTCCACTTTCATAAATTCCTGCAATTCTTTGGATCATGCTCCTTTCAGTTGGCCAAAGGAATGTTGTTGGCCATTTCTTCAATTAGGTCCCAGGCTTGATCTTCTCCTTTTGCCATCAGGGCTCCTCCAGCAGCAGCATCGATTGTGGTTCTCATTATTCCAGAAAGTCCATTATAGAAAGTTTGGACTTGAAGCCATTTTGGAATCTCATGATGAGGACATTTCCGGAGTAAATCTTTGTAACTTTCCCAAGCTTCGTAGAGAGTTTCCGAGTCTTGTTGTACAAAGGATGTGATGTCGTTTCTCAGTTTTCCAGTTCTGGCTGGTGGAAAATACTTTGCAAGAAATTTGGTGGCTAAGGTGTTCCATGTTGTGATAGAACCTGCTGGTAATGAATGTAGCCAAGCTTTAGCTCTGTCCTTCAAGGAGTATGGGAAAACACGCAGTCTAATTGCTTCTTCAGCCTCTCTGTTGTAATTGAAAGTGCCGCAAACTTCCAGGAAGTTGCTGATGTGGGTATTAGGGTCTTCAATTGCATTTCCTCCAAACTGAACTGACTGCTGAATCATCTGAATGCATGTTTTGATGTCACCCGCATTTGCTGGTAAATGAGGAAGTACAATACAAGAAATGAGTCTGTCAACCACCGGAATGGTTCTGTCTCGAATGGGAATTGGTGGTGCAACATTCAAAGGTTCAGGTTCCATGTTGATTAAAGCTTCTTGGCCTTCTCGCCGTTCCCTTCTCAACTGTCTGATGGTTCTTTCAATTTCCGGGTCAAGCGGGTCGAAGTTCAAAGCTTCTGGTTCGTCTCATAAAGTTTCTGAGAACCTGAAACACAAGAAAATAAAAACAATAAGTAAAAGAAAATTAGATACAAGTAACGGTATCTAACCTTAAAACTAATAGTGAAAGATAAATAAGTCCCCGGCAACGGCGCCAAAAACTTGACCGGCGTAAACACACACGTATAACGCAAGCGTACGTATCGTTCAAGTAGTATAAAAAATATCGATCCCACGAGGACTTAATACCTAAGCTATTAATTTTATGAGGTCAAATGATTACTAATATCTAACAGGTTGTTTGATGGCGACGATTCTAAATTTAAAGACAAGTAAATAAAATTGTTCGAAAGTAAGTTTTAAGAAAATTCAATATTAAAAACTATCTAGGGTTGTGAATCTTTTCAATATTATTTAAAGATGAAGTGGTTGTCCTATAGTTGGGTAATATATTGATTTATTAACCTAGAACACTAAATTAAGTGAAAACCTCTTCCGATGGTCAATTACAAATACCTAGTATAATCCAATTGAATCATATGTCTATGTCAACCAAATTACCTAGATTCATTAAGATTAAGTTCCAATTAAGGCTACCCCCGCCCGACAGGTATATTTCTATCCTGTAAGGAATCTATTAAAAGAGTTATATATCCTCAAGGAAGATCGTGGGCTATTGAGTCTAAGGTCTTAAACTTAAAATCCCTATGTCTAGTTCATTTTAAGTTTACCTAATCAATTTTATTAATGGCCAGTTAATAAAAAGCATTAAGATTAAGACTCAATAAATAAATCTTTAATTACCCAACCTATAATCTAACCCCTTATAAACCGGTTATATTGAAATTCATCACAACCCTAGATAACTAACTTAGTTATGACACATGGCTAGGGCTAGTAAAAACTTAAAAGTAAAAGCCATAAAGTAAAAATGCGAAATAGTAAATGCGGTAAAGTAAATACTGAAAAGTAAATAAAAATAAAATGCTAAGGTAAAAGGAATTACTTTTACTATTTACTGTTTTAGATATCTCCCATAAAATAATATATAAACTTGTGATAATATTACTAACCAGCCATATAGGCGGTAACCTGATTAATTCAAATTAAGTCCGACCAGCCATAAAGGCGGTATGATTTGTCCATTAACCTGCCATATAGGCGGTAAGAAAATTTGATTATCAACCAGCCATAAAGGCGGTATCCTGGATTAGTCAGGTTTAAACCAATTTAAATTTAATATCCAACCGACCAATATGGCGGTATCCGTATTAAGTCAAATTTTAAATAGTAAATATATTATATTTAAGGGAGATTAATCTAAATAGTAACAGTAAAAAGAATTACCTTTCACCTTAGCAAGGAGAAGTTACCTCATCATGGTTGAATAGTAAACTGAAACAGTAAAAACAAGATAAATTACTATTACTATTACTATTACAGAAAGTAATTACTATTACAAAATGTAATTAATTACAAAACTTAAATTAAAAGAGATTGAGAGAGAAACTCCCGATTTTACATCAAAGAAAATGAGAGAGAATGTGCAACTAAAACTGAAATGGCGGCCTCCTTTTATAGGAGAATTTTGGTCCAGCGTCGCGACGCTGAAAATGAACTAGCGTCGCGACGCTGGCAACAGTTTCTGGAGTCCACGCGTACGTTGACCACGCGGCTGTCGGCAGCAATAATTGAGACACGTGTCATGCTCTGGTTGGCTGGCGATGCGGTCCAATGAAATCCTGCCACGTGTCAGCTTGTGACTGGGTGGAAATTCGGTTCAATAGAATGGTGACACGTGGCGTGCTCTGATTCATTTATTATTCGGTCCAATAGAAAGAGGACACGTGGCACGCAGTTTGGGTGGTCCAATGATGTGATGACACGTGGCATGAGGCGCATGTTAGCAAGATCCGGCGCACGTTAGCAAGTCCAACCTATCAGATTTTGACACGTGGCTGACGGCGCATGTTAGCACATTCGGCGCATCCTGGGCGTCGCGCCGCGCAAGGCTTCAGCGTCGCGACGCTGAAAAGACGAAAATATCCCTGTTGACGCATTTTTGTCCCAAATTGCCTCCAATGCTTTCCAAACTTTATTTATCTGCAAAATAACAACAAAACATATCAAAACGTTCATAAAACTCAAGAAACAATACAAAACATTAGGCTAAATGAGTGGGAATAAGTGATGTAATTACCACTCATCAGATAATCGAGACATCTCGTTTGTAGAATTCAACTACATTATACCTCCAGAACCCTTCAAGATAACTTTGGGTAGATGATTTTATTCTTTGAAATTATGGTGCAAACTTCAAAATTATCTTTAGATGATTTTGTTATTTTGTTGACTTTGAGTCATGTATTCTCCTATAGATTGGGAGCTCATTTGAGAGATCAAACTATCTCCAACAAGTAAGCTCAAGGCAAGAAAGCTTGGTAGAGAGTGTAGTTATAAGTGAGATTTTTATATAAGTTTTGCAATACTTATAAATTCAATTCAAGTAGTAATAAAGTATTTTTTTCCCTAATAAAACACTCTTCAGTGATTAGAGAATCACAACAAGTGGCATCAAAAGCTTCGGTTATACGTTGGGATCCAAGAGGTGAAGAATGAAACTCAGTTCAATAAAATTTGAGTTTTACGAAAGTTCTCAAAAATCAATTTTGAGCATACCATCAACTTATTCATGTCGAAACGAGAATGGTGGTATTTTTCGGTGATCAAATGGAGATCAGAGGATGCCGCACGCGCCAAACAGAGAGTCTCCACGCGCCGCCACTTGTGCCACGTGCTGCATGTGCCTTCCAGAGGTTGAAGATACTGATGTGTCCGCCTCTCAGCACACGTCGGCCCACAGTCAGCAACACGTCAGTGCACAGTCAGCACCTCGTCAGCAAATAATCAGCTGTCACTTTAACAAAAAGTCTGCCATGTCATCGACTTGTGTCCGCCATATCATCAACCATGTCAGCAAATCTGGTCCCATTTCTACCACATCATCAACCACGTGTCTGCCACGTCATCATCCCTAGTAAATTTCATTAAGCTTCCTAAAGTCTCTGAAATTTATAATTTGACCTATGAAGTTTTGAAAATTTATAAATCGGCCCTTATGTCGGATTTGAACCAACGAATAGTCAAATCCACCATTTTCGACCATTCCAGACGTAACGATTACCTTTAATTTGTGAAAATCAGCCCTGATTTTGTCCTATTTTAATTTTAAACTTAAAATGGAAATGGAAGATTCCTCTTATGGTGCGATAATCAAGCTGACAGCAACCAATTACTCCATCTGGAGGCCTCAAATGATAGATTATTTGCACTACAAATATATCCGATATGATATAGGAGAATGGAGTGCGACTAGATTTTTTCAAAGAGAGTGACTGGAATAAACTCAATAATAGAACTCTCGGTCATATTAAGCAGTGGATTAACCACATTGTCTTTCACCACGTAGCATATGATATAGATGCTTACGAAATGTGAATGAAGTTGGAAGGCATGTACTAGGCCAAGACTGCTTGGAATCAAGCCCTATTAATGAGGCGTTTGGTGAATTTGAAGCTACGGAGTGGAACTTCCATTGCAAAACACATCAATAAGTTCCAGAGCCTGGTGAATCAGTTGTCTACAGTAGACATGCAGTTGGGAGATGAAGTACAAGTCTTCCTATTACTCAGTCATTTTCCTGATAACTGAGAGACATTGGTGGTTACTATCAGTAATTCGGCTTCAGGAGGAAAATTTACCATGCATATGGTAAATGATGTCATGTCAAATGAAGAGTCCAGAAGAAAAGTTGTTGGCTTAAAATAGATAGAAGCATTCGTCACAGAGACTCGAGGAAGACATCGATGGGGAGAAAGAGGGAGAGGCAGAAGCACAATCAAGTCGAATTGCTGAAAACTGCAACGAGAGCAGTGCCAAAACAATTTCCAGCTAAAGAATAACGAAAGAGAGACATTAGTAGTTGTCTAATGAGATGTAGCCATATACTCAAAACAGGAAGAGACATGCCTTCACATCCAACCCAGATGTTGAGTGAGTGGTAGATACTACAATATCCTAACACGCAACTCCTCACATAGATTTCTTCATAACATACAAAGTAAGAGACTTTGGTACAATGATTATGAGAAATATCAGTTCCTCTAGGATAATAGGAATTGATTATATTCAATTGCGGATAAATGTTGGGTGTACATTAACTTTGAAGGATATCCTCTATGTTCCAGAACTTCATCTGAATGTACTCTCGGGGATAGCCATTGACAAAAAGGGTTATGACAGTCACTTCAGAAATGACACATGAATAATGAAAATATGTATCATGGTTGTCACCCGAGGACATGTTTGCTACATATTATACAAGACTTATTTGAATATTTGTGCAGACAGCCTCAATGTAGCTGAAAAGAGGCTTCTCAAAATTTATGGAACCAGAGACCTAGTCACATGAGTGAGAGAGTGTTGTCTACCCTGACCAATAAGGAGCTTACCAAGGATGCTACACTAGGTCCTTGCAACCATTGTTTATTTGGTAAGAAACACAAAGTCTCATTTAATTTCTTTTCAAAGAGAATATTATAATTGCTCAGTCTGGTGCACTTTGATGTCTGTGGTCCCTAGGAGGTTGATTCATTGGGCGGTAACAAATATTTTCTGACTTTCATTGATGATGTTTCTTGGAAAGTATGGGTGTATTTCCTCAAGACGAAGGATCAGATGTTGGAACATTTCAAGTTGTTCTATGTCATAGTAAAGTGTGAAACAGAGAAGAAGCTGAAGTTACTCCGTACGGATGATGAAGATGATTACACTTCCAGGGAGTTCGATGCCTAGTGTATGAGACATGACATTCGACATGAGAGAACTGTTCTATGCACCCCACATCATAATAGTGTAGCTGAAAGAATAAACCACACCATTATGGAGAAAGTCAGAATCATGATCAGTATGGCTAAGCTGCCATAGCCATTCTGGGGAGAAACTATTCGTACCGCCTGCTACCTGATCAACAGATCACCATCTATACCGTTGAATTTTGAGATTTAGGAGAAAGTGTGGTTTGACAAGAATCTCTCATACTCTCACTTAAGAGTATTATGTTATTTAGCCATTGAACATGTATCCAATGAGCCCAGACAAAAGCTCGATGCAAGGACTACTCCATATATATATTCCTAGGCTATGAAGATGAAGAATTTGGATACATATTATAGGATCTGAGGGAAAATATGGTCATCATAAGTTGGGATGTAGAGTTTCTTGAAGACCAGATAACTGAAGACATTGAAAAGCCAATGATGTCATCTAATTTTAGTGCCGAACAAAATCCAGACTAAGCACGAGCACAATTGGCCACAGATGGGGTGCATGATGATATTTCAGAAGCAAAACTATAGGAGGTAGATGATGATGTCAAGCAGAGAGAGACAAAGCCCGTTCCATCAGAGATTACATAAGTGAGTGTTGAGAAGAGTGAGCCGCAACTTGCTCCATTAGAAGCTACATGGTCATCTACAGATTTGGATGATGACAGACCTCCTGAAACCAGTGGACCTCAGACAAGAAGATCTGAGCGAGATCAGATTCCATCAACCAGATATCTGGGATCCAAATACATTCTGCTTACTGATAAATGGGAGACAGATAGTTTCCCACGAGACAAGAAGACATTGAAGAACTAATGGGTGAAGAAAAATGGAAGCAAAAGAGTATTGTGCAGAGACACAGTCGACATATCAATAAAAGTGGTCACTCAGGACGAGTTAGAGCTGTGCATAAACATAGTCGGGATAGCTGTTAGATGACAATCGTTTCGGATGCTGCTGGAGGGGGGAGAATTATAGAATCCAGTTGCATTGCACCTCCAAGAACCCTCCAAGACATCTTTCGGTGGAGGATTTTCTTCTTTGAAATTGTGGTGTAAGCTTCCAAATTACCTTTAGGTAATTTTATTGTTTTGTTAACTTCTGAGTCATGTATTCTCCTATAAATAGAGAGTTCATTTGAGAGCTCAAACCATCTCCAACAAAGTAAGCTCCAAGGCAATAGAACTTGGTAGAGAGTATAGTTATAAGTGAGGTTTTCGTACAAATTTTGTAATATTTGTAAATTCTATTCAAGTAGTAATATAGTATTTATTTTTCCTCATAAAATATTTTTCATTGATTAGAGAATCACAATACCGTTCTGATTGGATTTCATTCCAATCCGACCGATTATGATTCAGGACAAAATATTTATCCTATATTTCATTTTTTTTTAAATCGAGATAAAAAATTATTTCAAATCCCTATATCGAGTGGTTCGGGGATTTATTTGGGACGATATCGAGCTCTTGTTAGATGATTAAAATTAGACAGAAGCATGACAATTTGAAGAAGCGACGATTCATGAATGAGCTGCGGGAAAAAAAAAATTGAATTCGGATAGAATTGTCAACTTGTACAGTAGATAGGCTTATCTTAAAATTTTTCTCGGGAATCCCAATTCTGTTTCTGTCGTCACTTCTCTGATCTGAAACCCAGCAGCTTGCAGCTTCCAAAAGCTCAATCGAAAAATAAAACAAGAAATTATGCGGTGCGTTTCAGCAGATAATGTTTACTTCATAAGTAGGGAATTATTGACATGTACTAGTTGCATGGAAATTCTTAAACGTGTTTAGTTCTTGTGCAGCCACGTGTTTAATTAGGGTTTACATGATTGGCTCAGTTTGCAGAAAGTGAGATTGAAAAAGGTCGTAGCAGGAAAGCTAGAGGATATCCAATGGAAAATTTCTTAAATGAAACGATGGTTTCATGTTACATTCACGCAGGATTATAGTTAGGATTTGCACCCTGTTCGCCAAAGGAAGCCTTGAGTTTTAAGGAGACTTACACGGGTTTTTAAAATGTGATTTCTTTTGATAAAAAATAAAAAAACTTTGTATTCAATTGAAATTTTAAAAGATTATTTATGAATAAATAAGTTTTTGTTACAGTTTTTTTAATTAGGATTTTTTACTTATTGGATTTTAAAAGATTTATATCATAAGAATTTAAAAGATTTGAAAGGACCACACACACGCGCGCGCACATATATATATATATATATGATGCTAACCAACCAATTTTTAATTGGATTATGAGTAATGTCTATCTAATTCAATGAGACATTCTTTTCTTGGGCCATTCTCGTTCAGATCACCCCTCCACTAAATTAACAATGCTATAATTTTTATCATGATTAGGTGGGGATGCCTCAACCATTACAACTATATTTTATTTACAAGCTATGTTGGCGGTAATATTTCCTGAACTTAAGCAATCTATCAATATTTTACTAACAGTGTAGATAACTTTACTGACGAAAATGCTTAATTATCTCAGATTATTTTCTGAGTTTCTGTGACAGAATGTCATGTCTCTGACCTAGGAATAAAAGATAACATCTCGGCATCAATGATCTTAATAATTGATAAATATTTTTTTCCTTAAATTTGGGTTTTTTTTAAAAAAAATACAAGTAAAAAATTAGCGAGAAAACGAGGAAAAAAATCATTGTTGTGCTAAATTCCCTTTGTACATTATCATCTATCTGATTGAAGAAGTTCTGCTGGCCTCAAAGAAAATCTAGGAAATTATCTTTAAATGTGATAAAATTTTCCTCCTCAAAATTGAAATTCATTAAGAAAAATGGTTGGAGGAATGACATACCAGTTGTATTTAAAAGAAAGTCATATTATTTTGTTTGAAAGAAAAAAGAAGAAATTACTAATAAGCAAGTAACTTGTTCACGAAGAGCTAACATGTATGTTCATCTTCTGTTTTCTAACAGTCAAAAAAATCTTATGTAAAAAGTCTCATGGGTTAGGGTATGATTTTTTTTTATAGAGTTTGATATTTATAATTCTCACTAAAAAGTCTCACACAATCACACATATAAAAAAATCTTTCAAAATAATTATATTTTTCAATACCATAAAACTTTCTATTACTTGTTTAAAGTCTTGATTGAATATCATTAGATTTGGATACTCTTTAAAAAATCTTAATAGTCTTAATGGAATACCACAAGACTTTTTAGATTATTTAAAAATCTTAATTGAATACCACAAGATTTATTTAACCCAAAAAAATCTTTTAAAAACTCAATTGAATACGCCTCTAAAAATCTAAAGGGTGAATTCTATAAAACAAATAATAGAGGACAAATTGTTTTAAATTAGGGGCCCTAATTTTGGGCCAGTCGCCTGTCAAAGTTGTTTCCGTGACCGACAACACAAGATAATATATTCTTAATTATTATTAGTAACGGTATATAAATTAAACCACTCAACCCTTACCCTTTTTTTCCCATCTAAGACAAGTAACTTTCATTTTATTTTTTCAATTTCATGGATATATTTTGAAAATTTATTTCTCATTCAGTCGAGTAATATTTTGATTGTATAAATATATTATGTCAAAATATTCATGTAGTAGATTTTGAATCACTCATAATCTCACTTTTACATAGATCACACTCAAAAATTCAAAATTATACTACCAAATAACAATTCATCAAACTATTTCAAACAAATTATTCCAAACATTGTGCACAAGAAAATCCCAATAATATAAGAATTTTATCTTTGAAGAAGAAAGCAAAGTGACATGGAGTTAAAATAGGCTATAAATCATATCCAACCAAAAGGTTCCATTATTTATTAGAATAATTAATTTATTAGTTTAGTGATGAATAAAGCAACATCTTATTACTCATCAGTCATCAAGCCAAGATTATAAATCACATTATACAAGCTAGTTAGATTTGTGGGTTTCTGCTCAATTTCAAAATAATTATTCGGCGAGTCATATGATGATGATTGAAATTAGCTGCCAAAATTAATAAAAATAAAAATAGAAACCAGTTGAATTATATATATAAATCAAGAAAAAAAATTATGACATATGAGGCATGTTGGAAGAAGACAATATAATATATTGGCACCCCTTACGTGCCTGCAATTTCCCAAGCTTTCTACAAAAATATTTATTATTATTATTTACAAAAATAATGAAACTAAAGATAAATGGAAATGAAAGAAGTAAATTGGCAATTTCTTGGTATTTGTTTTTATTTTTCTCTTATCCACTATCACTAAGGGCATCAGTAATTGTTATCTTCACAACCCACATTTTGTTATAAATTGAGGAGCTTTAGACAAGCTTTTGCATTGAGCTTCTCTCAGTTGTTAAGACATATTCAAAGCTTTTTTTTTTCCTAGCAAAACAGCAAAGTTCTACCATGGCTGCATCTTACTCAGTGCCTTCAATGGTATGCTCTTGACCAGCTATTAATTTCTTCTCTCCAGTTTCCAAAAACATGTTAACTTTTCTTTTGAGAGGTTCAGTTCCATTTTGCTTTTGATATTGATGTTAATTTAGTAACATTCTCAACTAGCTTTAGATATGATTAATTTTTTTCATATGAAGTATATTGCATCTCATATTTCCTTGTTTTTACTAATTGGTCGTCGTATTAATGCTAGTTGATCGAAATTCATGATGGTCTAGTTCAACCTAAAAGCTAATTTAAGAGTTAAGAGTTGTCAAAAATTTAAAATTAGACAAAATATTAAGATAGAATCTCATTCTAATAAGGATTCTCGTGGTTCAGGAGGATCCGTTACATGAGAACCATTTACTTTTCTCAACCACCATCACGTGCAAGTCAATTTTTTTATATGGATAAGTAATATGGACCAACTCGTGTGAATGTGATATCAAAATTCATAAACTTAACTCAAAACTAAAAACTATTTTTAGCTTTGAGGGTTGCCACCTGATGTATGCAGTTTTTTTTCCGCTGTTTTACAGAGTTGGAACCCATGCCATGTTTTTTGTTCTGGACTAATTGATGATGGGATTTTTTTAACAGATAATGGAAGAAGAAGGGAGGTTTGAAGCAGAAGTTGCAGAGGTGCAAGCATGGTGGAACTCCGAGAGGTTCAGGCTGACACGCCGATCATATTCAGCAAGAGATGTTGTGGCTCTACGAGGAAACCTTAGACAAAGTTATGGCTCCAATGAGATGGCCAAAAAGCTTTGGAGAACTCTCAAAACCCACCAAGCCAATGGCACTGCATCAAGAACTTTTGGTGCCCTTGACCCTGTTCAAGTAGCCATGATGGCCAAGCACTTGGACAGCATCTATGTCTCCGGCTGGCAATGCTCGTCCACTCACACCAGCACCAATGAACCAGGTCCGGACCTTGCTGATTATCCCTATGACACTGTCCCTAACAAAGTTGAGCACCTTTTCTTCGCGCAACAATACCATGACAGGAAGCAAAGAGAGGCTAGAATGAGCATGAGCCGTGAAGAGAGGGCTAGAACCCCTTATGTTGATTACTTGAAGCCGATTATAGCTGATGGTGACACTGGATTTGGTGGCACTACAGCAACTGTTAAGCTTTGCAAGCTCTTTGTTGAGCGCGGCGCTGCTGGTGTTCATATTGAGGATCAGTCCTCCGTGACCAAGAAATGTGGTCATATGGCTGGTAAAGTTCTTGTTGCTATTAGTGAACACATTAACAGGCTTGTGGCTGCAAGGTTGCAATTTGATGTTATGGGAGTGGAGACAGTGTTGGTGGCTAGGACTGATGCTGAAGCGGCAACTTTGATCCAAACCAATGTGGATACAAGAGATCATCAGTTCATTTTGGGTGTGACTAATCAAAATCTCAGAGGGAAAGCTTTGGCTACTATTTTAACTGAAGCAATGGCTGCTGGTAAAACAGGAGCTGAACTTCAAGCCATTGAGGATAATTGGATAGCAATGGCAGGGCTAAAGACATTATCTGAGTGTGTTATTGATGCAATTAACAATTTGAACATTGGTGAGCATGAGAAGGGAAGGAGATTGAATGAATGGATGAACCTTTCCAGCTATGACAAGTGTCTGTCCAATGAGCAATGCCGTGAGATTGCTGAGAGATTGGGGCTTAAGAATCTCTTCTGGGATTGGGACTTGCCCAGAACCAGAGAAGGATTCTACCGGTTTAAGGGCTCAGTAATGGCAGCAATTGTCCGCGGCTGGGCTTTTGCTCCTCATGCTGATCTCATTTGGATGGAGAGTGCTAGCCCTGACTTGGCTGAATGCACCAAGTTTGCAGAAGGCGTAAAATCAAAGCACCCAGAGATCATGTTGGCCTATAACCTTTCGCCATCATTCAACTGGGATGCATCAGGAATGACTGACGAACAAATGAAAGATTTCATTCCAAGGATAGCCAAGTTAGGTTACTGTTGGCAATTCATAACGCTGGCTGGTTTCCACGCAGATGCACTCGTCATAGACACATTTGCCAAAGACTATGCCAGAAGAGGCATGCTGGCTTATGTGGAGAGGATTCAGAGGGAAGAAAGGAACAATGGAGTTGACACACTTGCTCACCAGAAATGGTCTGGTGCTAATTATTACGACAAGTATCTCAAGACTGTCCAGGGAGGCATTTCTTCCACTGCTGCTATGGGCAAAGGCAAGTCATTTTCTATTCACTCAATGTTATCCACATCAATCTCCTTAAATTGTTACACATTTTTGATAAATTTTGTTTCCGACTAATGTTGTCATCGCAGGAGTGACCGAAGAGCAATTCAAGGAAACATGGATCAGGCCAGGGGCAACAAACATTGAAAATGGAAGCATGGTGATTGCTAAGGCAAGAATGTGAGGGATTTACTGCTAGTATTGAGCATTTACCAGGATCCTGTATTCTGTGGATCTGGGAGAGTATAAGAAATGTGCTTTGTAATAATTCAATTTGGGTCATTCTGGGAATCCTGCAGCTTCATTGTGCTGCTTAATTAGTGATTCTGTTAATAATCTAAGGCCATTTCTTGCTATTTTTCCATCTGTTTCAATTGCAATTATCAAATCTTTGTTTCCTTTATCTTTTTGTGCCCACTTATAAGTTTCATTAGTTTTAAAAGGACTTCTTTTTACTTGAAACAGAGTTCTTGAAAGTGCTTCTGGGAAACCACCATGGAAGTGCTTTTCCAAAAGCACTTTCAATTGCTTTTTTTTTTTTCCTTTTAATCCAAAAGACATTTCTATCCCTAACTTGAAAGGTACAATGCCTCACTCCTAAATATATGCTATTTTAGCATTGTGAGTATGACTTTTCTCTCAGTAGCAAAATTTTAAAATAAAAACATCCCTCAATATCAGATGGAGTAAACTTACGATTACGCTTGACAAAACTAATTGAAACTCTCGTAATGTTTAAGAACTAAACAAAATTCATGACTTCCGAAAATATTCTCTCTCAGTAAAGCTATCATATGGGTTTTTGTTATAACAATATGAGAATTTTGTTTAATTTTTAAACATCAGAAGAGTTTTGATTAGTTTTATCAAATATTAGGGGATGATGCTCATTTTCCCCGATAGATATTTGAACATTGTTTATCTAATTTCCTATGTAGATTTCGGATTGTAATATATTTTTAGAGTTGTAACTGTCATTTTAAAAAATCACAAGGAACTTTTTTTTTTTTTTTTGAAAAAGAAAGCATATACTTTCATAGAAAACCAACTGTTTAACAATAATTGGATGTCTGTGGGATAATCTCCCACCCAGACTACAGTATCTGCAAAATTAACAGCATAATTTGCTAAGGAGTGAGCTACATTGTTACCTCCTCTACAGATATGAGACACGACCACATTTTGATAGTTCCTCATTATCTCCAAAATTTCTTCAATTGTCCAAGCCATATCCAGAAGACTGTCGTATTTCCTCAAAACTAAATTAGTCACCTGCAATGAATCTGTCTCCACTAATAATGGCATAAATGCTTCATTCACAGCAATTTACAACCCAAATAACAGGGCCTCCGCTTCGAGCATCGTTATATCCTGATAGAGCTTGGTATTCCTCATGCCCACCATCATTACTCTTCCTTCGGCGTCTCTAACCACAGCTCCTAAGGCGGCAATATTAAGGTGTCCATGGGTTGAGGCATCCACATTGAGTTTGTGCCACTCCACAGGCGGAGTTTTCCATAGTACCTTGCTAGGATTCTCGCCCAACGTCCTCTGCTCCATCGAATCCCTGATCAGCCGCTTGAAATATTCAACTGTAGCTGACTAATCGATTTTCCCTGCATGACATACAAATTCCTTGCTGTCCAAATTGACAAACAAGTAGCTGTTGGAGTTTTTGAGCGATGGGGCGCAGCGGAAGTGCGGGTTCGGGCGAAATCGTATTTTAAAATTTTTTCAAAATACCAAATAAATTATTCAATATCTAATATGAATAATTTATTCATATTTCACCTAAACCTATTTATTTAATATCAAATATTAACATAAACATAGTTGAAACTTCGCGAAACTTTTACGAAAATCGATTTTCCGTAAAATGGTCTAAAACGTATTTTTGACCGAACCGACCACCCGACACTTATGGAAACTGCCCAGGTCAGCTCCAATAGTGTCGGGGCAGTTCATGGGCTGTCCAAACAGTGACAGTTTCACTGTTTGGACATCCGTCACCCGGTTGGCTCAAAATCCACCCGGTAACGCCGTTTTTGGCCGTTTTCACTTATTTCAAGTCGGAAACACTTTCCGGCAATTATGCCAACTCCAAAAACACATCCAAAAAATTCAAAAGACACCAATTTCATCACAAAATCAGAATCATTTCCAGGTCATACACAGAAAACGAAATTGCCTAATTTTCATGCTTAAATCCAACAATTTCAAGACTAAATCAATTAATCTCAACACCAAATGAGTCCCACCACAAATGAACAACTCTAGAACAATTCTAGGCTATCTAAAAGTGGATCAACAACTCTAGAATGGCAACAATTCAATAATTGAATAAATTGGCATAATATTACAATAATATTCACCAATTTCACTTCACACATGCTTCCAAACTTCCAATTCAACCACAACAACCAAAAGCCCAAAAAAATCAGATTTGTAAGAACCCTAGAACCATTCTAAGTCATCAAGAAAATAAGAAATCAAATTTCTAAGCCATTTGAAACCCATTTTTTTCTTGATTTTTCCTTTCAAATCTTCATGGATTGTTCAAACCATTTGAAACCCATTTTTTTCTTTCTTTGTTTCGGAAGTGAGGTTGATGAAGAAGAGATAAAAAAAACAATTTTTCTCTTTCTCCTTTATATTGACCGAATTTGAGAGATAAAGGGCACTTTTGTCTTTTACAAATTTTATCAAATCAAATTCAATTCAACTTTATATTTAACCAATCAAAATGGCACGCATATAAAGTGTAATCAATTCATGCCATGTGTTCCAATAAGATCTCACCATGTATCATTCAAATAATGACAAATGGATAAGACTTTAATTTCAATTATTTAATTATTTAACTATTAAATAATTAAACAATTAATTTACACACATATATGTAATTTTATTTATAATAAATAACAAATACATATATTAATGACATGTGTCAAAATCTCATTTGACAAATAATTAATGTGTATCTAATCGTATTATGTATCAAATACAAATACACAATAATTATTAGCGGACAAAATTCCCTAATGCATGTGTTATCGTTTAACCAATTAAACGATTCGGATTAACTAATTTAATTCGATGAAGTATTATGAATAATCCATAGTATTCATATCGCGTTGGCCAAGTGCTCAACATGTACACTTCATATTGTGGGACTCTCTAAGTTTAGGTTTATCCGTCACGAAATCAAATTCCGTGTCCATAATCCACCCACTCATGGATTATGACGGCCACGGATAATCTCGCTAA
This sequence comes from Zanthoxylum bungeanum, assembly GCA_019454045.1. Lineage (NCBI taxonomy): Eukaryota > Viridiplantae > Streptophyta > Magnoliopsida > Sapindales > Rutaceae > Zanthoxylum > Zanthoxylum bungeanum. The sequence goes on along the minus strand of SKCR01052524.1, from coordinate 462 downwards.
ACTATGCAAGTCGATGTCATTGCATACGTATAATCCCTCCGTCACAGGCCATCCGTATTATACCTGGGAAATAGATCAGAACGTCAAATCCGTTCGGTATAATACAGTCGACTTTCAATTTACGATCTCTAAATAACACTTGGAACTAATTTCCGAAGTTATACCATGGCCATTTACTAGATCGTAAACACGTGCTGGATGCATATGCCCTGTACAGAGAACTGACGGATCCTATCTTGATACACACAGGATATCATGAGCATCAGTCCATACCCAATGAACAGACGGAGGTCTTTGTTAGTGTTCCTAGAACATGCCAAGGATCTCTAAGAGTGATTTGTGTATGAATTAATCAAAGGGAGTTGCGGAATACTCACAATGATCGGCTTTGAATTTTGAAAATTTCCATGGATGTAGATGGAAGGTCCAAGCTTTCTTGAGTGTTTCTAACACTTGGGTGAG
>SKCR01052523.1:0-17494 GCA_019454045.1 Zanthoxylum bungeanum | reverse complement strand
CCACCGCACGTATTGTCAGCCCAAGCCACGAAACCAGACTTCACCGTCAACAAACGAGTACCAGATCACGCCCATTCAATCAAGCCCAACAAACTTCATGCGAGAAATAAAATTCGGCCCATAAAGTTTGCACGCTGAAAATAAGCCCCTATAACCGCAAAGATGGCCCATTAGCCATTACAGGATGCAACTGCAAGCCCACCAAGCAATAAGGGCAAACAACGTCCTCACTTCCCACATCACCCATGGGAGCATACCCAAGCCCTGGAAAAAATACTAAGATCAGAAACAACCAAGCACAAATCCCAAAACAACCCCGCGTAGTATTCACAAAAATAAGATATATCTTCCCGGAGAACCCATACATCTTTCGTGATCCAGCCTCATACATCAGTCAAACACAAGTGATCGAGATTTTTCCCTTTCCTAGTCCTACCATGTTTCTTCATCTCGCATGGCCTCCCCTACCATTTGATAATGCTACTGCTCACAGCCAAGACTAGTATAAAGGATGCTACATCGCCAGAAGTATATGCCGATGATGACGGGTGATACTACACTGCTCAAAACTCAAGTCAAGTTTTACAGACGACGCGATCTACCTCCTCGTGAAAGACTCAAACCAATCCCATCATCACCAAGCTATGGCCCCCCTAGCCAGAGCAGGGTGCTTGATCGAATGGAGAACTTCTAGGGGAGTTACTACAGCAGCCATCCAACTCCACTCAGAAATCCAAGCAATCCATAGCAGACACCCCCTGGGTCAGAATCCATGTATGGCGCTTCCGAAAAGATATTATCATCTTGAGCTTAAACACTATCCCTCAAACTAGCCACAACAGAACGAGATTTTGCCTACTAATAGTCTGTACATGTTTCTTCGTATCTAATGAATATGCTATTGTTCACGTCCAGACTACAGAGGTTGCTACATCGCCCAGGTGAAGCCGGTTTATCGCGCTAATGCATGAGCGCAGAAATCATATTAGCCAAGTGGAGAAGTGAGATTTGCCTGCTCAGTGTTCCAAGTTTTGCTATCACAACCAGTCGCCAAAACATAAATCAAGTCTGAAACTTGATCCAGCCTATAGCAAAGTCCAAATCGCAATTTAGGCCCAAACAGCCCAGTCTGGAACCTGTCCAGGCATGAGTAAAAACAGATACAAGATGTACCTTTACGTGTATCTCATGTGTCAACTAACTTTGACAAGAAATAAGCCCAAACAAATCAGGCCCAAAGTCACCTTCCATCATCCGAAACAGGCCCAAAAGGCCACACAATCCACCTTTGAATAATCCAACCCAAACAAGGTCCAAAACGAAATCTCTTGAAATCAGGCCCAATAAGCCGCACTAAGCCCACGTTCCTGAAAACTTCGAGACCCATTAACCGGCCCCATCACAGCTCTAAAAAATTAGACGCACGTGATTAAAAAAAATTCCAATGGATTTTAGCTAAGCAGGCCCAACAGTCCAAGGTAAAGCTTACAAGCCCAAGTTCCAAAACATGGAGACCCAGCCCAATAACCGCCTCACCTTCTCACGTGGCTTCCAAGAGCCTCGCTAATTCCAGCAAATGGAGATCAGGCCCATGAGGAAACAGGTCCAAGACTTAATCTCTCAATATCTGGTCCAAAAGGCCAGGCGAGCCCAAGTTTCCCAAGATTTTGAGATCTAGCCCATGAACCAGCCCCAGCACAGCACAGCCGAAATTCACCGAAATACCCCTCACACGTGACTATTAAAAGCCCAAGAATAAGCCCAAGAAATAACCACGTGACAGAAGCCCATGCACAAAGGCCCAATTCTGAAAACAGCATATTAACCAGCCAAACGGCCCAATCGTTGGCAAGCAGCCTAACACGCGAGACAAACAGAAATTTCCACAAAATATAACCCAAAAAATGGATCAAAATCAGGAATTGTTGAAGAACATGGGCCTAAACCCTAAACCCTAGTCACTAGGTTTCAGTCAAACCCATGATTGGATTACTGGGTGGCTGTGAAATGCATTCTCGAGTATCTTAAGAGAACGGTAGATTATATGCTTGTGTATTCATGTGAGGATATGATCCTAAGGGGATATACAAACTCTGATTTTCAGACATATGTCGATTCTAGGAAATCAACATCTGGATCAGTGTTTACCCTACGTAGTGGGGCTATAGTATGACGGAGTATAAAGTAATCTTGCATTGCTGACTCCACCATGGAGGATGAATATATAGCATCTTGTGAATCAGCTAAAGAAGCAGTCTGGCTCCGTAAATTCTTGGGAGATCTAGAAGTTGTTCCAGATATTGATAGACCACTCACACTTTATTGCGATAATAGTGGTGCAGTGGCAAACTCCAAAGAACCAAGAAGCCACAAGAGGGGAAATCATATAAAGAGGAAATATTATATCATCAAGGAGATAGTGCAGAGATGAGACGTTACCGTCACAAAGATTGCATCCGCAGAGAACATGGCTGATCCGTTTACAAAGACATTGTCGGCTAAAGTGTTTGAAGGTCACCTAAATGGTCTAGGATTACGTGACATGTCTCATTTGCTCTAGTGCAAGTGGGAGATTGTTGGGATGTATGCCCTAGAGCTACATGAAATGTAAACGGTTTTATGTGTTTTGAAATAAAATGATGCATTATTCATTTATCAAAGTGTTTGTTTAATTTTAACATATTATAAATTATCTTGAATACCCTAGATTACTTATGTGCCTTTAGACTTAGTGTATGAGTGTCATACACAAGATGATTTAAGTCTAAAGTTAGTAATCTCAAATAGTCCATATAGAGCAAACAAAGCGGGTACTTTGTTTGTGGTTTATCTATAGATGTGGTCCATTCTATATTTGTATGGCGACCTTGATCCGGGATCGTCCATATAGAGACATGAGAATGGAGGCACCTTATATGATGTGATCATATAGGACTGGATCCAGATGGAAATGACATTCTTTTAATATCCGTTAAACAAAGAAAGTCATTTCGATCTATTAGATGGTCATATATGGATTGATCTTAATCCTGAGTGTACTACGAACTCCTGCATGACAGGCTATGTCCTTTGATTTACAAAGGTAAGGTTGGTGTAGCAGTCCCGACCAATAACTACGTACTTTGAGGGTATGGTCTGTTGTGTAGCTGAGAACGTTTTACATAGACATGGAGTTCACTCATTCTTGTGAGAAGTAAAGAAATATATTTCTTAAGGGTTGATTCGGTGCTTGAACGATTTGAGCGCTCAAGTCTTTCTATTACGATTTACGAATAGAAAGATTAAAATTCATAATGATTATGAATAAATCGTTCATTAGATAATCAATGGTACTTAAGGTAAAAATAATTAGAGGGGTATAACGGACATTATGACCCAGCTCTAATTACGAGATACTCGTGAAAGGTCAATTTGTATGTAATGACTATATCGATGGACACTGACTTGGTTCGGCTTAATTAATCATCTGCGGCAACGAGAGTGCAGCTTCGGGTTTTTAGTGGAATAACCCGGAGTTAATAATTCGAAATATTTAATTAAGAGCTTAATTAATATTTCAAGATTATTGGAGCCTGGAACCTTAGGTCCATTTGGTCCCCGTGCTAGCTCGATTTACTATAGCGGATTTAGTATAATTGGATAGTCCAATTATATACTCACATATGTATAAATATTATTAATATGATTAATAATATTATTTGTCACACTTGGAACTATATATTAAAAGTTAATATATGGTTTTAATAATATATGATAATTATTAAATGAATTATGTTAAATTATATTTGATATAATTTAATAAGGCTTAAGTTGTAATTTACAATTATTGGGTTTTGGAAACCCTTGATTTAATTTTGGAAGTTACAAATCTATAATGGCATTAATCTTTTTGTTTTTGTAACAATTTTGGCTTTATAGAAAGTTAATATTGTTGTTATAAAAATTAATAAAAAAGGGATGCCTTGGCCGAATTTGGCTTGAGAGAAAGGGAAATGTTTTTGTTTTATTTTGTAAATTTAAACCCTAAGTATACAAAGGAAAATGGTTTTTCTTTTTGGTAGATCACTCTCATTCTAACCCCAGCCACCTTTCTTCTTCTTCTTCTCTAATTCTCTCAAAAATTGAGAAAACCAAAAACAAAAGAAAAATAAGAAAAATCAAAATCAAAAGAACAAAAGTTGTTAGTGTGCTTAAAATCTCTAAAACGTTTAGGGATTGATTTTGTGAGTCTTGCCCACACAAGCTTCCATTGGTAACGAGATATAGTTTGGAAGACTTTGTGGTGTCGAACAAATCACATATTTATCTATTTCTTATTGTACAATGCAGTGAGCATTATTTTTGCTCATTGTCGCCCATTTATTTGGTGAAACGGAACCCGGTTTGGTTTCGTTTTAATCCAGAATTTTAGGGGAATATTTTGTGATGTTTTGGGGCTATGTTGGGGCTGTTTTCAAGTGAAAAATCAGAACCAAAACACAGCTACTGTCCACACATTTCAGAGGTTATTTTTGGAGTGCGTTTGGCGCGAATCGGGTGCTAAAACAGTCCGATTTTGAGCTGCTGTTCGGAGGTTGTTTCGGGGCTGAAATTTTATCAAAAATAGAAGTAAAATTTCAGTATACATGCTGGTTCCATTCGGCAAAAGGAAGGGAAGTGCATAAAAAATTTTCAAGTCCGATCCGTGAGCCTAAGATGTTTCCGCTACGCGAGGAAAGCGTTTCCTACAATATGTTATATAGACCTCACAAAGTTTCTCTAGACACTTCTCTAACTTATGCTAATTTCTCCAAGAATTACTTGTATTTAGTTTTCTTAAGTTTAATTATAATATGCCTCAAGCTTGTTATTTATAGCACAAATTAGGTCATTTTTAATTAATAAAAGTTATAATCAACTTTAATGTGGACTTAATTTAATTTGTACAAATTTGTATAATTATGTGTAACTAATCTCCATTGTCTACCACTTTGATTTAATTGAATTAAATCAAGACAGTGATTAGGAAATAAATTAGTTCAATGTTTGCCACTTTGATTTAATCCAATTAAATCAAGCCAAAACCATCTATTATTATATAATTACAATTACCATAATATCCTCAAATGATAGAGATAATTATGATTTCACAATTAAACATTTTTATAATAATTGAATTAATCCAATTAATTCAATTAAATCAAAGTAAATAATCAATATTATCCAATAACACTTGATTATCTTAGTTGATAATTATAATATCGAATATTTTTTTTTATCAAAATCAATCGACTACTCAAGTGATCAACGAGTACACTTCATATTGGGACTCTCTAAGTTTAGTCACGTTCGTCATATAAGCCTAGCTAATATATACGCAATTTGGCCTGCTCCGAATTTGTGAACATAAACGACCTTTCTGAACTATACAAGTCAAGGTGATCACATATGTTTAATAATCCTTATATCGTAGGCTATATGAGTTGTACTTTAGGAAACATAGAATATACCGTTAAGTTTCCGAGTCGCACATCATATCGACATGTCCACGATTCCTTACAACTGATGCGATCCACCCTAGGTGATCGACTTTGACCAAAGTTTTAAGAATCATGACTAACTTAAATGGATACCTAAACCCCTTATGGTATACATACGAGCCGACGTATTCTATCTTGATTCGTATTTGATTAACGAGTGCATCGGTCCACACCTAATTAACATCTATAGGCCAGACCATCAAAGGTTTCTGACATACATGGTATCAAAGTGTGAAAGATCTCACACAAATTCAACGATATCCTATAGTTAAAGGATCACATGTGCTACTCGACTCGATGAGATTCATATTGAGAGTGGTATGTATTTCCAACTATTAAGATTCACATGTGAGTCTTTCAGTATTTGGTCAAACCAATACCCACATGTCTATACGAGCTTCCAAAGCTCATGGTACACTGGGTTAAATCATTGGAATTCCAATTTCAATTTACGACATGTGCTAGTCTTATAGGTTATATGAATTCGACCGTATTTCAAAACCAACGATTATGAATATTTATTTTAAGTAGGGATGACAATTTCCGGATCCGGATCCGCAAGCTCTTGAATGGACCCGGTAAAACGCTTCTGGGTCCGGACCCGGGATCCGCAACTGTTTTTTTTTTTTTTTTTTTTTTTTTCGTTTTTTACAGTTTATTATTTTAAAAATGCTTTTTACATATTAGCCTGTATCTTGTCATGCTGTTTTCAATTCGTCTTTCTGAAATGTTCAGTTCTACAAATAATATAGAGGTGACCGACTTGATGAAAAAAGTTTCTATATTTCTTGATTCTTTCACTCCACTTGATTGCTCATGTATCATCAGTGATTTCCGAAAGGAAATCTTGAACATATTATGTCGGTTTGCCATGAATAGCTTTATCAGTTTGCCATTTTTTATTTCTAATTTATTCTTTAAAGGCTCAACTTGATTGCCAGATCGTGTCGTCGTCGTGCGTGAAGACTGAAGATGGTGGGTGCCGGCTGCGTGAGTCGTTGAGACTGAGAGAGATTTAGGGATTTTGCTGAAGATGGTGGTTGCGGCTGCCAGATTTTGGTGCCTTTGCGTTTTGAATCTTTTGATTTGAGAGTTGAGACTGAGAGTTAGGGTTAGGGTTAAGTTAAATTTTTTTTTGTTTTTTTTTTTAAACCGGGTACCCGGGTTCGGAAACACCCTGACCCGTATCCGGACCCGGTAACTTGCGGGTCTGTGTAATATAGACTTGGATCTGCAATTTTTTTTTGCGGATCCGGGTATACCCGGACCCGTGCCGGGTCCGGGTCTGTTTGCCATGCCTAATTTTAAGAATAGTTTGCAATAGTAATACTTATCCAATGTCAAACCACCTAGTGCTAAATATTACTACAAAACTATTCTAATATCGATGTCATTCTTAGCATATTTATATATCAATCTAATACACATAATGACAATACCATTAATAAGGAATGAAATGAAAATGTAATTATTTTATTAATAAATAATAAAATATATAATACATTATTCAGATTGACGCTCAAAGCACTAACTCCAACAAACCTACATCCACGGGCACAAAGAAAAAATAAACTTTTTATCACTAGCTCGGGTTTAACTGACCTGATATTCTCTCTTTCACTTAGAATTCTTCTCTCTTTTACAAGTGATAGAAAACCTATCTCTTACTGGAAAATAATTGGCCAATCCGTTTCGATGAGTTTTCAACCCTTTTATATACTAGGTCAAATTTTACTATTACATCTACTTGTGACGTCAACCACGTTACATTGTTATCATTGCGCAAATGATGAGTGATATTTATATCACTATTTCCCACTCATCTAATCTAATATTTTGTATAGTTTCTCGGGTTTTATGAACATTTTGATGTGTTTTGTGTTGTTTTGCAGATAAATAAAGTTGGGAAAGCATTGGAAGCAATTTGGGGCCAAAATAGAGAAAAAATGACAAAGGGGCATTTTCATAATTTTCGGCGTCGCGACGCCAAGCCCTTCAGCGTCGCGACGCCTAAAGTGCGCCGGCCATGCTAACGTGCGCCGAGGGACACGTGTCAGAATCTGAGAAATTGGACTTGCTAACGTGCGCCGAGGGACACGTGTCAGAATCTGAGAAATTGGAATTGCTAACGTGCGCTGGATCTTGCTAAAATGCGCCGACCTTGCTAACGTGCGTCGTGCCACGTGTCATCATTACAAAAGATCTACTAAAATGCACCGGCTGCCACGTGTCGAAATCTCATTTGGACCAAAGCAAGCGCGTGCCACGTGTCAATCTCCCATTGGACCGAATATTGGACAAATCACATATTGCCACGTGTCGACCTCTCAATTGATCGATCCTAAGCGCGTGCCACGTGTCAATCTCTCATTGGACCGAAAGCTCAACTAATCACCGTGTGCCACGTGTCGACTTCTCATTGCACCACCTTAACCGCGTGCCACGTGTCACCACATGATTATGCCGACAGAATCCGCGTGGTCAACCCGTGTTGACTGAAGAAGCGTCTTGGCGTCGCGACGCCGGTTCCAGAAAATGCCTATAAATTCAGGCCTTCACCACTTCATTTGGTGTGCTTTCCTTGGGAGATTTTCCCTGTTTTTAGAGGATTGCATCTAGTTTTGTATATATAAATAATATTTTTAATTATGTATTTTAATTTTCAGTAATAATAGTAGTTCTTCTTCTTCTTTTTCTTCTTCTTCTATTTTCCTTTATGTTTTGTAGTTAAATTTCCGCTGGGGTAAAAGGTGAAACCTTTAATATAATTATCTAGGTAAATCTCACTTAATTATAATTTATAAATTATATTTTAACCGGATTAATTAATGTCAGACTTTATTACCGCCTATATGGTCGGGTTAAATATAAATTACTTTACCGTCTATATGGCTGGTCTTTATGTGACAGATAATTACCGCCTATATGGCTGGTGTAGTTGGACTAAATGGATTACCGCCTATATGGCTGGTGTAGTTGGACTAAATGGATTACCGCCTATATGGCTGGTTTTAAATGTTTAACATTATTAATTCCTGAGAAAGCAGAACAGAAAATAATTTATATTTTATAATAAGTGAGATTCCTAGATAAGAAATATTAAATATGGATCATCTAACCCCAGCATTTTATTTTTATTCTAGGGAAGTGATGAAACATAATATCCACACTTAATAATTGATTTTCTTTTTATGAGTAATTCTTTAGTTTGTTTATTGAGTCTTAAGCTTAATGCTTCTTGTTGTCTGATCACCAATAAGATTGATATGGTAAACTTAAAATGAACTAGACATATGGATTTTAGGTTTCAGCCTTAGATTCAATAGCCCACGATCTTCCTTGAGGATAGATAACCCTTTAATAGATTTCCTTACAGGATAGACATATACATGTCGGGCGGGGGTAGCCATAATTGGAACTTAATCTTAATGAATCCAGGTAATTTGGTTGACATAGACATATGGTTCAATTGGGTTATACTGGGTATTTGCGTCTGACCATCGACATAGGCTTTTGCATATTTTCGTGTTCCAGGTTAGCAAATTGATTTATTACACATAGATAAGAGAATCAATTCATCTTTATAATAATATTGTGTGGAGTCACGACCCTAGATCCTTGAGTCTTTTCTTTTATTTTCTTTAGTATTTTCTTTTGAGTCAGTTTTTATTTTATTTTGCAAAACCACATTCAACCAACCAAAAGCAATCAATTCCCTTCTCCCTATAGTTAGATACTTGTAAATAAATAGTATCAATAATTAATAACAACAGTAGGAATTAAGTCCTCGTGGGATCGATATTTTTATACTACTTGAACGATACGTGCACTTGCGTTATACGTGTGTGTTTACGCCGGTCAGCAAACTCTCTTAACATCCACTCTACAAATAATACTCTGCTAGACACAACTACTTTCTACCACATGAACCTTATTAAATCACCATTCTTTTGATCACTGCTACACGTTACGCCACAGTGCCAACAAGCATTCTAACCACTCACTCCCCCGTGATAGCGTGAGCTAGGGGATGAGATGATGGTCTACTCCCGTCTCATCAACCCTTTTGGAAAACACATGTTTCCATGTAGGGCTAACATCATTCGAACTTTGATCATGATACTATTACCCGACCTACTTTATAGGGTTGGTAGACTGAAACAACCGACATTCTAACTTGCCGAGTATCCAGATCGAGTCGGTGCTAAGACCTTCACTTTTCTTACTTTCTCTGAACATTCTTGACAAATGCTTCAAGAATAGTTGGCATATTCCAAATCTCATTCCCACTATATAAGAAGAAGCATAGAATCAACCTTCACCTCGGGTTGACCATCAAATACAAATAAGCCTGATCTCTTCGTCGAGTCGGACATCTCTGCAGGCCTGGCCCCTAACTTCCCAAAAGGCTTTGGACCCCCAATCTGAAAAGTAGAAAACCCTTCAAACCCTTCTTCACATTTCTAAATTTCTCGAGCACAAAAATCCCCATCAACAACATGTTACTCTAATAGAGTCATCGGCGAGTAGTTTATGATCGGATGTTACAAAAACAGTGACGAAATCTTTCTTTTCAGAAACGCGGGTCTCGCATTCTTTAAACACGATGCCTGGTATATGACAGTGAATGCGAGGCAATGGCGAAGGTGACGGCAATGGAGAAGTCGAAAGGGGACGGCCACAACGAAGTTTCCGGCGAAAGAGAAGTTGATGGAGAGGGCAAAGGCGACGGGGAATGCAAAGTGTTTGCTGATGAGTGGTATTTATATCACTTATTCCCACTCATTTGACCTAATATTTTGTATAGTTTCTTGAGTTTTGTGAACGTTTTGATGTATTTTATGTTATTTTATAGATAAAATAAAGTTTGGAAAGCATTGGAGGCAATTTGGGGCAAAAACGGACATAAATGCGTCAACATGGATATTTTGGTATTTTGCGCGTCGCGACGCCCAGACTTCCGCATCGCGACGTCTAAAATGCGCCGAACAGTGCTAACGTGCGCCGGGTCCACAAATCAGAATCTGAGAAAAGTTTGAATTTGCTAAAATGCGCCGTGCCACGTGTCAGCATCACAGCCGATCTGCTAACATGCGCCGTGCCACGTGTCAGCATCCTACGGTGCCGACAGTCATCATCGCCACTTATCGCCACGTCGTCGCCATGTCACCGCCATGTCATCAGCCACGTCAGCAAATCAACAAGTCAAATTGCCACGTGTCGTGCCACATCATCATCAGCCAATCAGGAAGTGACACGTGTCGCAATTCTATGGTGCCGACAGTCTCTTTCCCACGTGTCGCCACGTCATCGCCACGTCAGCATCAATAATTGGATATCCTATCCTTATCTGACACGTGGCGGATAAGAATCTCAGCGACCAATCAGAAGCCGCCACGTGTCACAATAATTGAAGCCCAACCACTCTGCCACGTGTCACCTTATCATCTTATCCAGAATCTTCAAACCAGCGAACCAGAGCGTGCCACGTCGACAAATCCGGCGTCGCGACGCTGAGGACCTGGCGTCGCGACGCTGGATCCTACCGAGGCCTATAAATTGAGCTCGAGATTTCAGAATTCATTGCACCTTCCCCTCTCTTCAATTCCTTCTAAAGAGAGAGTTTCTCTCTCTAGATTCTTTAGTTTTTAGTTTTTTTTTTTTTTTTTTAGTTTTTAGTTTTGTAAATAATTTTAATTACGTTTTGTAATAATAGTAATTTAATTTTTACTTTTTACAGTTTTACTATTTACCATGAGGAGGTAACTCCCCCAGCTAGGGTGAAAGGTAATTCTTTTACTGTTACTATTTAGATTAATCTCCCTTAAAAATAATATATTCACTATTTAAAATATTGACTTAAAAAGGATACCGCCAGATTGGTCGGTTGGTAATTCATTTTAATCTGGTTTAAACCTGACTAATAAGGATACCGCCAGATTGGTCGGTTGGCAATTTAATTTTGGTTCCGCCTTTATGGCTGGTTGGACTTAATTTGACTTAATCAGGATACCGCCTATATGGTCGGTTGGTATTATTATCACAAGTTTATATATTATTTTATGGGAGATATCTAAATTAGTAGTAGTAAAAGTAATTCCTTTTACCTTAGCATTTTATTTTATTTTACTTTTCAGTTTTACTTTATGTCTTTTACTTTTCAGTATTTTTACTTTATGTCTTTTACTTTTAAGTTGTTACTAGCCCTAGTTATGTGTTAGTTATCTGGGGTTGTGATGAATTCTAATATCACCGTTTTATAAGGGGTTATTTTATAGTTGGGTAATTTAAAGGTTTACTTATTAAGTCTTAAGCTTAATGCTTCTTGTTGACTGATCACCAATAAGATTGATGTGGTAAATCTAAAATGAACTAGACATAGGGATTTTAGGTTTCAGCCTTAGACTTAATAGCCCACGATCTTCCTTGAGGATAGATAACCCTTTAATAGATTTCCTTACAGGATAGGAATATACATGTCGGGCGGGGGTAGCCATAATTGGAACTTAAACTTAATGAATCCAGATAATTTGGTTGACATAGACATATGGTTCAATTGGGTTAAACTGGGTATTTGCGTCTGACCATCGACAGAGGCTTTTGCATAATTTAGTGTTCCAGGTTAGTAAACTGATTTATTACACAAACTTAAAATAACCACTTCATCTTTTAAATGATATTAGAATGATTCACGACCCTAGATCTTTGTGTCTTTTGTTATTTTCCTTAGTATTTTCTTTTGTCTTTTTATTTATTTATTTATTTTGTAAAACCACTTTCAACCAATCAAACTGTTTGGGCCAAAATTGACCCTAAGGGCAAAAACGACATTACACCACGAGACTAGAAGCCCATCATCTGCAGACTGGGCCCACATACGAAGATGTTACACAAAGGTCCAGGCATGTTGAACATAAAGAAGATCAACGGGCACCAGTTACAATTTGAAGAAAGAATCCGCATTCATGAATACTACCTTGAAGTCGACGGTTTCGAGGAGAATACAAGATCGTCAGTTACCGAACATGAAACATCCGAATCAAAGCCTCATTAATAATGACTCCAACGGGCAGATAAGGGACTGGATACCAAGACCTATAAAAAAGAAGGAAAGACAACATAAAGGGCAGCAAAAAAAGATACCACCCTAATTATCAAGACAATACTGATTCACACCGCCCTCACGGCATACAACCGAAGGTTGAGGTACATAAAAAGCCTTGACCAGTTTACTTTACATTTATCGGTGCTTAGGCTAACTTGAGCGTCGGAGTGTCTACGGTCTCCATCACACCGGTGGGCAGTAAGCTCCTTATTCGTTCTATTTGTTTTGCAGGATTTGCTCGCGCCCTACAAATTGATAATCTCGATTGTGGACCTTGGCCGAAATCAGAGTCTACACAACAATCATTCTCTTCTTCATTTAATTAGATATTTGTAAATAAATAGATTCAACAATTAATAACAACAGTAGGAATTAAGTCCTCGTGGGATCGATATTTTTATACTACTTGAACGATACGTGCGCTTGCGTTATACGTGTGTGTTTACGCCGGTCAAGTTTTTGGCGCCGTTGCCAGGGACTTATATTTCTTGAGTTGTTAATTTTGAAGCTATCCAATTTACTTGTATCTATTTTCTTTATCTTTATCTGTAATTTTTATTTCTTTATTGTATTTTCAGGTGATTGAAAAATGGAACACTACTGGGAGATTGAAAGATTACGAGCTTTACAAGAAGATACACCCTACATCTGGGAGCAACAGTCCGGTTTTCTGAGGCCTGTTGTCCAGCCCAACAATTATCACTGGATGCCAGAACCAAACAATTCTACATTTGCTCAACAGAACGAAATGGGAAGATGTGTAATATGTGATAGTAACCACCCGAGCGATCAATGTATATACCGTTCAGAGTGGCAGAATTTTCAGAATCATTCAAAGTATGAAAAACCATCACATTTTCCATCTTATCCACCATCCATATGCGATTTTCATCAACAAATAGAACCATCAGAGGAAGATCAGTTGTTAAACATGCTCAAAAATATGTTTGAGTTGGATGAAATGCTTGAAACAAGCCAGAATCAATTGGAAAGTATCCAGAGACAATCGGAATTCATTCAGAGGATGACAGATCAAATGAGACAATTCACAGAAAACCAGGACTACATACCTCAAGAACCAGTTCCAGATGACACTGATGAAGCCTTCGCGTACCAATCATTTCACAATGACACTTCAACAGAGGAGGAGGCTGAGCAGTATCAACAACCAGAGGTATCAGTTCAGGAGCCCGAACCGGTAAAGTCTCAATTTGACTTTTATTATTCAGATTCTGACGAGGATGAAGCTGATCTATTTGTACCAACTGCACCAACAACGGAGGATCAAACATTCAATCGTCAAAATGAAGATCTTGGAGCATGCTTTACCATGATGTTTGAAGAAGATCTATCTGAACCATCCATTCCAGTCATATCAGAGGATGAAGACCTAATGTCAGAAACATCTTTGCATCCTCAGGTTGACAATTTTGAAGCATGTATTTCACAAATGACGGATAAAGAATTGAATACGGAAATTTTAAAATTCATCTGTGAAGAAAAGGTAGAGCAAGAAGCAGAGCAAATGGAGAAGCAAATGTCTGACCTTAATAAAGATCCAGAGCATTCAGGAGAAACATCGCTGTTTTGGGGAGTACAAATCAAAGATATCACCCAGAAGCTTGACAGAATGGAACTTCCATTCCAAGTCAAGCACCATATAAGACCTCCTGATTTTCTTTCTTTCTTTGCAGGAACCACTGGAACAACAAGGAGCAAAAATGTGGCACTGAATGGGACAAAACTCTTTTTGCCACCTTACCGTTGGAAGAGACCCTTCAAAAGCAACGCTCACGGGATTGTTTTTGATCGGACATCTAAAACGACATTGAAACCTCCTTAACAGATGAATTTCAGTCACGTCTGGCTGAAGACGAAAAATTTAGCGCTAGCAGGGAGGCAACCCATGCAATTTGTTGTAATTTGTTTTCATATTTTGTGTGAACTTTTTTTATTTTGTATGTTGTTTTTGTAGGGAAAAGCACAAACAGAGCATTTTTAGATAGAAGGAATGGTGTTTGGCAAAAATGAAAGCTAATTCATTAGCGATGGCTGAATAATGAATGGATTCTTGAAATGCATCCTAATGGATTTATATACCAAACGAGTAACGTATTGCGTACACAATTCCGTTGTCTTAATTATTGCTTTGATTCGCTTTTCTATTGTAATTATCTTTATTTTCGTAGACAGGATCCAGACTTTTTGACATTTCATGATCTCTTTTGTTGTTTAGCTAACAAAGCTTCCTTTGGAAGATACTAGTGCTATTATTACTCACCCTTTTCAGGTACTATAAATTCAGCCCGTCATTACACTTTTGAAGGCATCCTGATTTGAAAAAGAAATACATAAAAAAATGGAAGCCACTTCAAGAAGACGAGTTGAAAACATCTGTGTGTTTTGCGGTACTAGTGTTGGTACTAAGCCACAATACGTAGAGGCAGCACAGGAATTGGGTCGAGTCTTAGCAGCAAGGAATATGCACTTAATATATGGCGGAGGCAATCTTAGACTTATGGGGATCGTTTCAAAGGCTGTACAGGAAGGAGGCAGTCATGTTTTGGGAATCATCCCAAAACCCTTGGCAGAAGCAAATCTTATTGGATCATCAAACGGAGAGGAACTTATCGTGTCAGGTATGTCTGAACGACTTGTAGAAATGATTAACCGTGCTGATGCTTTTATCGCTTTGCCAGGTGGCTTGGGTACATTAGAGGGAATTTTTATAGTTCTATCTTGGGCGAACCTGAACATACACCAGAAACCGCTTGGACTGCTCAACGTTGATGGATTTTATGAGTTTCTTTGTGTGTTTCTTGATAATGCTCGGAGAAATGGGTTCGTGTCAAAACCTTTAAAAGAACTCCTCTTCACTGCCAGAACTGCTCCGGATCTAATAGACCAACTCATAGCCTATGAACCTCAAGTTGACCCTATCCTTTCAAAGATAAATTGGTCCGAGGATGATCGTGGTAAGAGGCGTCAGATTAATCTGGATCTTAACCTTTAATTTCCTGTAGATTTTCAGCTAACCAGGTAAGACCTTCTTAACTCTCCTTTTACTGTTTAAGACATTGGGGACAATGTCTCATTTAGGTTTGGGGGAGGGAATTAGTTGATCAGTACCTTGTTTTTAGTTTGTATGTTGTTTTTATTTTTAGTTCAAATTTTTCGAAAAATACAAAAAAATTGGAAAATTTTCAAAAATTACAAAAATATTTGTGTTTTTAATTTGACCAAAAAGGTGAAATTGGTAAAAGATAGCCGAGTAAGGAGTTTCCACTCCTGAGACGTATCTCAAACCTATTTCGAAACAAATTAATTTTTGTTTATTTTATTTTGAATTATTTAATTTGTAAATGCTCCTTAAAACGGACTAAAAGGAATCTTCATATGCTCAATTGATAGATATTATCAACATATATAGTAACATACGGACATAAGCTAAAATTGAAAAGTTTGTAATATTCAGTGCTCTAGTTTAATTGGAGGAAGCATCTCATAAAGCAATGGAGTAAAAAAAAAAAATTCTGATTTACAAAAAAAAAAAACCGTCTGAGATCCGGGTTACTAAGTCTGTAAGGGTGTTTTAACACCTAGTGCCCTAAAACCAACTGGTTTGGGAGTCATTGGCCCAAAGCTCGTTACATGGATCAAAGATGCTGCAAAAATATATTATCTGAAGTCTGAGTAATTAAGTCCGTAGGGGTGTCTTAACACCTGGTGCCCTAAAGCCAACTGGTTTGGGAGTCACCGACCCAACACTCGCTACATAGATGGAAGATATTGTATATAAATAAAAAATAGAAAAGTGAAAAATCAAAGAAAAAATCAGAAAAATGAGAAAAATTATTCCATTGCTATAAAAAAGGTGTGAAATCTGATAGAACTTTAGGACAAAAATATTACTCTCTTATCAACTGCATTATGACTGTTGTGGGCAAAAATAAGTTGATTAATATTTTGTTGGCTGTGTATATGGAGAATGGTAACAACAATCGGAGAATTTACTTATTCGGTAATTTAGAATGAAACAAAACAACTAGTAACTTGGAGTAGAAGTTTCACATGATTAGTCACTAACATCTTTATTCTCTTTTCTCTTGTCTTTTTGCTTTTGTGTGCATTAGTTTTAATACCTGTTTACTTTTGTAAAAATGTTTGTGGGTATCATTGCTGTAAGCCCTCACGAGACTACAACTCGTCCACTAGGGACACCTAGGGGTTTAAAGGCTTGTTGCATACGCTAAATGCAATCGTGATCCCTACGAAAGTGGCTTAGTTAATTTATTTATGTTATTTTACTCTATGTTTTGCTCGAGGACTAGCAAAATGTTAGGTTTGGGGGTGTGATGAGTGGTATTTATATCACTTATTCCCACTCATTTGACCTAATATTTTGTATAGTTTCTTGAGTTTTGTGAACGTTTTGATGTATTTTGTGTTATTTTGTAGATAAAATAAAGTTTGGAAAGCATTGGAGGCAATTTGGGGCAAAAACGGACATAAATACGTCAACAGGGATATTTTGGTCTTTTGCGCGTCGCGACGCCAGACTTCCGCATCGCGACGTCTAAAATGCGCCGAACAGTGCTAACGTGCGCCGGGTCCACAAATCAGAATCTGAGAAAAGTTTGAATTTGCTAAAATGCGCCGTGCCACGTGTCACCATCACAGCCGATCTGCTAACATGCGCCGTGCCACGTGTCAGCATCCTACGGTGCCGACAGTCATCATCGCCACGTGTCGCCACGTCATCGCCATGTCACCGCCATGTCATCAGCCACGTCAGCAAGTCAACAAGTCAAATTGCCACGTGTCGTGCCACATCATCATCAGCCAATCGGGAGTGACACGTGTCGCAATT
>SKCR01052522.1:0-18043 GCA_019454045.1 Zanthoxylum bungeanum | reverse complement strand
TAATTAAAGATATATCATTCAGAAAAATAGATATTTCAATTTATATCTATCTTCTAATATTTTATGAGGATGATAAATTCGACTCTAATACTTTGCTAGTTGAATTTATGTTTTTTTCGAAGATAGCGGCCGGGACCTATTAAATGTCTCACTTAAGGCAAAACCAAGCAAACATCAAAGAAGAAAACGAAAAGCAGAAACATCCATATGATCAAGACAAATAATATAACCATTGGTTGAAAAAGAAAGACTTAATAAAATCTAAAAGTTTTTAATGAAACTACTTTAACTTTTAGCGGTGTTTATTATCCAACAGCACATTTATTTCTTCTTGAAAGTTTGAATATTGTTGGTGCTCTCGATGAACATGCTGAAAGTAGCGATCCTAATGATATTGTTTTTTTAGAAGCCATTACTGTTATGAAGGTAAAATGGTTGAATTATTTTAGAGACATTCATTTACTTTATCTTATTGCTGCTGTTTTTGATCCTAAATTTAAATTAGAAGGTTTGAATGGTGCTTTACAAGCTTACTATGGTTATTTAGGAATATTAGATGAAATTGATATTACAAGAATAATGACGAAATTAAGAAATGATTTAATTGAGTTATTTAATGATTATATTGTAAGATATAACTTAGGAACATTAGGTTAATCTAGTAGTAGCGAACCGGTAATTCAAACAAGACTTAGCGGAAGTTTTTAATTGACGGAAGTTTGCATATTTCTATGTCAGATAACATTATTGTCCAAGTTAAGGGTGACAGAAAAGCTCGGGCCCGCCCCGGCCCGGGAAAAAAATGGGCCGAACCGGGCCCTAGAAACATAAGCCCGGTTCGGGCTCGAGCTCGATCCGGGCTCAGCGTTAAAAAAAAATTACAAAAACAAAACTTAAAACACTTTCTCTACTCTTTTATGAGTACGGTAAAATTAAAGAAATCCAAAGAAGTAACTTTTCTTGACAAATTGAAGAAATCCAAATATGCTTTTGGTAGAAAGCCAATCAATTTGGTGAAGTTGAAGAACTTCGTGTGCTTTTGGAAGTAACATTTAAGTGAGGAAATTGTGTTTTACTGTTTTTTGGTTCAAAACAAGGGAGGTAGGATGCTACCGGCATGAGACAGGATTAACCCGTCTCCATAAGCCTTTAACATTCTAAAGAAAAACGGACATGACCCGTCCTAAAACTAGACAACCTGGACCAAAATCCAGCATCAAGACAAACTCAAACAAAACATCAAACACATTACAAGGCCTCAGGCCACTCATGACACATCCAAATCAAAATTTCACTCAAGGGCTCCGTGCCCACATCATTACATCATATATATAATATAAACATATAATTCAAACTTAAGTATTACACATTTCCTTTTAACAAATCATCCCAATACCCTAAAATAAAAAGACAACGTATGGTGGCTTTACAAAATAATATCGGTCATTCTGTGTAATCTCCGTCAAGGTTGTTAAAGGCGAGAGACGCACCGAGGCGATCAGAGCCAGAAAAGCGAGGCGCGAGGCGAGGGGCGAGAGGCGCACGCCTCACAGACACGAGGCGCACATCTATTAATAATAATTTTTAATTTGTAATATATGTATCATTTTCTTGTAAATGTAAAAATATAATAAATAGATAGTAATTTTTTCATATAGTAATACTTGACAATATGCATAATTAAAAACTTCAAATTCAAAAAATAAATATTCAAGTATTCAACTCATATTTTCAAGTATTACACAATTACATGTTCACAATAAAAAATAAACAAATCAATCACAAGCAATAATATCGGATATCCTCAGCAACAGCAACCAAATCAAAAACAAAACAAAATGCGATGATGGTTAAAAAAGTTTCAGTTTTTTAATTACGCACTTCTATTTATGCCTATAGTTTGAAAGAGTTTTGATACAAGTGGCAAGGCTCTGGTTTTCTTTTTAAAGGTATGCATCCATGTGTTTCGGTTGATGGTTTTAAGATTACCAAAAGAGAAACTCTCCAATTTCTTGAAAAGTTCAAAACTCTTGTTTACATTTGTAGCAATGTGAATCATTGGCAGATCAGTTGACAAACACAGTTGTTAAGGCACCAAGAAAAAAAAATTGCGATGATGGTAAAAAAAAAAACCAAATCAGAAAAGATGACGGCAACCAAATGCGATGATGAATAGAAAGAATCAAAGAAGAATAGAAGAACTAGAAGAAGGTTTTTAAAAAAAAATGAAGAAAGAAGAATAGAAGTTATCGAAGATACATACCTTGGAGTCGGCGGTGGTGGTGGATTCGTCGGTCATCGGCGGTGGAGGAGAAGGCAGGTAGCAGATGAGGAAATTTTGGGTTCTCACGTATTAGGGTTTCAAAAAATTTTTAAATACCACATTTCTCTCTCTCTCTCTCTATGATACGCACGCATCACGGCGCTTCTCGCCTCACTGCGCTTCATGCGCTTCATGTCGCTGTTGGACAGTTATGACCCATAGCGTCACTGTTTGTAAAAATATTATGGTTTTGTACAAATTAACTATGTAGTAATGGAAATTGCCTTTTATCATTTCGTAATTAGATTACTTAAATATGTGAATGATGAAAGTCCTTATTATTAGTTCCGGATTGAGATGATATGAGACAGTATCAATCCACGACGGTTTAATCATTAAATATCCCTAGTCGTAGTATTATCGAGACTAGACATCGATAATGCGGAATAGACTAGTTGTTGGAATTGTCTAAGCATCCCAAGATCATATCAAGCAATGAAAATACAAAGTGAATACATCGAGGAAGTTATGGAATACTTACATCGATCGGTTGAGCGATGCGGTGGACAACAAAAACTTTTCTGCCCTCCTCCATGAAGCTCGGCAGTGAGCAGAATTTGATGCTCCATTTTCGGCTTTGGTCCTCCTCCAAGCTCCAAGCTTTGGTTGATGGTGATTCCAAGCTCACAAGTGGTTTTCCCTATCACCTTAGGATGGCTCCTATGTGTGCTAGCACTAAGGAATTTTGCTACAAAATTCCTCATCTCCTCCTTGTGTCTCACGGTGAAACCAGAAAACAGAAGGCAGTGCACTGCCCCTTGGGCGTGAGTTGAAGAGAAGAAAGAGACTATGTGTGTTGGTTGATGGATTGTGTATATAATACACAATTGAATTAATTAAAATTCATTTACCAAAAGTTGTATAAGCCTTTCAAAAAGTCAACAAGTTTTGGAGCCAAAATTTTGCAATTAATTGCTTCCAACAACTCCCATCAACTATTCACATCATTCAATCAATCAAGTGACAAGTTGTCATATCACTCAAAGTGACTAATGATTTGACGCTTGATGTGACTAGCGATTTTACGCTTGATTTGACTTGCGTGCCGCACTCGAATTCGAAATACGAATGCGCTCGCAAACAATCTCGGGCTCGAGTTCGCTAATTTCAAATTAACGAATTTTCCGTTGCGACGTAATTAAATGATTATGCCTAGCGAAATCACTATTCACGTCGCTAACGAATTAATTCTAAATTAACTCGTTCGCCCGAATTAAAATCTAATTTCAATTCCACATCGAAATCCAATTTCATATAATATATCGAATATATATTATTTTATCGATTAATTCCAAATTAATCATTTTCTCTCTTTTACTAATATTTTATCCTAGATAAAATATATCCGTAATTAATCCAGATTAATTTTCCCTCTCATTTAATTAGTCCCAGATTAATAAAGTGCGAGTCATACGTCATCGGTGAAACTTCGGGAAGCGAACCATGAAATCCCCGGATATGTTGGCAGTAAATCCGGTCGTCAGACTATCCGAACATGTAAGTACCTAGTACTACGTTTGTACTGATTTACAAGACAAGGTTGGCTTCTAGCAAAGCGATATGCCTACCCAATTCTCCAGAAATATCCTTAGAGGAATATATGATCTATATCAGGCGTAGTATACGTAGTATTGTGTATATCGATCCAGTATCGGATGTCACGTGCAAGGCCTGGGGCTGGAATTGTGTCTGCCCCGTACGAAGCACATATCAGATCTCTGGTAACTAGTCTCTATAATCGGATAAACATGACCTAGTCATAATATCCCGATAGCTGCAGCATATAAGAGAACGAGTTTCGTATCCTACGTGACCATCATCTCCACTATGACTGGAGTGATACTTACGTCTTGACATCACACCCAACACACTACGATTCTCAATATACCCAGCAGAGGCGTACACAGAACCTGTTAAAGCCCTGGACGACCTAAAACCAAAGCATATTGATTGTTGCAAGTATTAGCGGTGCAAGTTTCAGGTTAAGACCAAATACACCTACCCTGATTTCAGACTTCCATAGACACATAGTCATACTACCAATGGAATTCTGAGGGGTCTATCCAGAGCGTAGCTGTTTCCCGTACTATCGGTAAAACACAACCTCCTACTACACTTGCATGAGTATCCTATACCCAAATATATGAGAACTATGTCGTTATGCCCTCACAACGCGCACAAGTGTAATACTAGTCTTTTACGCATTATCGATGTCCAATCTCGATAATACTCTGACTATGGATATTTAATGATTTATCCTTCGTGGATTGATACTGTCTCATATCATCTCAATCCAAGAACAAATCATAAGGACCTCCTATCATTTATATATCTAGGTGATCTAATCACAAATGATAAGAGAGCAATCTCCTTTGTCACATAGTTAATGTGTACAATAACATTATGATCTATACAAATAGTGACGCTATGGGTCATAACTGTCCAACACTAGTATCACACTTGTGCGTGTTATGGAAGCGTAACAACATAGTTCTCATATATTTAAGTATTGGATACTTATGCAAGTGTGGTAGGAGGTTGTGTTTTACCGATGGTACGAAAAACAGCTTCCCTCTGGATAGACCCCGCGGAATTCCATTGGTAGTATGACTATGTGTCTATGGGAGTCTGCATCAGGGTAGGTGTATTTAGTCTTAACTTGAGACTTGCATCGCTAGTACTTGCGACAATCAATACGCTTTGGTTTTGGTCATCCAGGACTTTAACAGGTTCTGTGTACGCCTCTTCTGGGTGTATTGAGAATCATAGTGTATTGGATGCGATGTCAACACGAAAGTATCACTCTAGTAATATGGAGATGATGATCACGCAGAGATACAGAACTGGTTCTCTAAGGGTTACAACCATCGGGATAATATGACTTGGTCATGATTATCCGATAATAAATAGACTAGTTGTTAGTAATCTGATATATGCTTCGTACGGGGCACACACTGTACCAGCCCCAGGCCTTGCATGTGACATCTGATACTGGATCGCAATATGTAATACTACATATACTACGACTGATAAAGATCGTATATTCCATTAAGAATATTTCTAGAGAATTGGGTAGGCATGGCGCTTTGCTAGAAGCCAACCTTGTCTTGTAAATCGGTAAAAATGTAGTACTTGGTACGTACGTGTTCGGATAGTCCAACGAATGGATTTACTGCCAACATATCCAGGGATCTCTTGGGTCGCTTCCCGAAGATTCACCGATGACGTATGATTCGAGCTAAATTAATCTGGGATTAATTGCGGAGAGACTTTATCTTGGATAAAGTACTATTTGAAGAGAGAGAAAGATTAATTTGGAATTAATCAATAAAATAATATATTTGATATATTAAACGAAATTAGATTTCGACGAGGAATTAAAATTAGATTTTAATTCGGGCAAATGAGTTAATTTAGAATTAATTCGTTAGCGATGTGAATAGTAATTTTGCTAGGCATAATTATTTAATTAAATTCGATTTAATTACGTCGCGACGGAAGTTCGTTAATTCGGAGTTAGCGAACCCGAGCCCGGAAGTATTTGCGGGCCCACTCGCATTCAGAATCGAGTGGGGCCCACATGTCACATCAAGTGTCACATCACTTGTCACTTTAAAGTAACTTTATTGTGATGGGTTTTGGTGGAGTTGTTGGTGGCTTGTAATTCACTCCAAAGTCAAGAATGAGTGACTTATACCAACTTCACTTTTGGTATATCAATTTTAATTATTTTTGAAACATTTACACAACTCATTACTTCTCTCCTCTTGACCGAAACCAGTAGCAGTTTTTCTCTCCCAATTTTCTTCTTCATCACCGATAATTTGAAGGAAGAAAGTGAAGGATTTTTGTTGCAAAAATTCTCAAAGAGCTAGCACTCATCAAGGATCATATCAAGGTGTTAGGGAAACCAACTTGAGAGCTTGGAAGCACAAAGCAAAGCTTGGAGCTTGTGGTGTCCCTTGGCCGAATCCTTGGAGCTTCTTGGAGGAAAATTTTGTTGTTTGACACATCCATTATCCGCTCAATGTAAGTGTGTTTCCACCTCACTTCTTTGTTATTCATTCATCATTATATGCTTATTTGATCTTGGGACTAAATGTAGAAACCCAACAATGGTATCTATGAGCCAAAATGAGCATGAAATGAATTAGGGTAAAATCAATTTGAGCATGATTTGATAAAATTGATTGATTGAGTATGCTTGAATGATGATTTTATGAAGTTGTATATGATCAATTTCTTGAAATATTGATTGGATCAAATTTTAGCCCACACTATGGCTTGGCCGAATGTGAAGTTACCCTAGGATCTTGGTATTTTTTGTTTCGTTGATCATTGGATGTCAATTTAAAATTCAATCGGATTGAAAAACGAATTTAGACAAAATTCCCTATTAATGCCGAGAGCCTTATGGCATGGAACATGTTGATTTTTTGATTCAAGAATGTTGGACATTAGTTGAACAATTAGATACATAATTAATTGGTTAAATTGTATTTTGGAAATATTAATTTGGGTAATTAATTGATGTATTACACTTAAGTTAATTGAATTATAAAATTTGGAATTTTAAAATTTGATTATTGGGTTTGATTTTGAATTGGGCTTGAAAATGTTATATTTGGGCATAATGGGCTTGGTTGGGCCAAGTTTGTTTAGGCCAATTGGATTGGATCCAAATTGGGCCTAAATCATTCCTTTAAGTCTAAATGTAATAAATGGGCTTTAAAAGTTTAATTGGGTCTTATGGGCTTAAAATTGTTTTCTTGGCAAATGAGGGTTATTCCTTAATTGGGCTTGGTAATTGGGTTTGACCCACATTGACCAAAGCCCATGCCTTATGAAATCAATTGAAAGCCCATCAGACTTTAATTAAATGAACATTGGATGTTAGTTGGGCTTTGAGTCCCGATAAGATTAGATTTTGAATCGAAGTCGTTAAAGCGCATTAAAAGTGTAGATATTTAATTTGGAATTAAATAAATGAATTAGTATTGAATACGACTTAAATTATATTTAACGAGTAGTTCGATATAATTCAAGAATTCGTACTTTGAGTACTTATTCTAAAAGGAGTTGGACTCGCTCAAAAATCAAATCGTTGTTTGAACATTGGATGATCACATAATTCAAAGACTAATTAATTGGATTAGATTGGTTGAATTGCATGCTATGAATGAATATATGGATGTGTTGAATGAATAGCGTATATCAGATGGATATTAGAAGGGAAAAGGCAATTTTAGAAATTGTTGTAAATTTGGAATTTATAAATGGGACCTGCATGTCCAGCCTTATCTCTCATTAATTCTTTGTATTATCTTCTCACCTAATTCCCCTCAATGTAATGAGGTTTCTATTATTGTATTATTGATGAGTGGTAAATCTATCACTATTTCACACTCATTTAACCTAATATTTTGTATAGTTTCTTGAGTTTTATGAACGTTTTGATGTGTTTTGTTGTTATTTTGCAGATAAAAAAAGTTTGGAAAGCACTGGAGGCAATTTGGGGCAAAAACGGACAAAAATGCGTCAACAGGGATATTTTGGTCTTTATCGCGTCTCGACGCCAAGACCCTATGCGTCGCAACGTCTAACGTGCGCCGGACATGCTAACGTACGCCGAGGGACACGTGTAAGAATCTGAGAAAAAGGACTTGCAAACGTGCACCGACCTTGCTAACGTGCGCCTTGCCACGTGTCACCATCACAGAAGATCAGCTAAAATGCGCCGTCTACCACGTGTCGAAATCTCATTGGACCAAAGCAAGCGCGTGACACGTGTCGAGTTTTCATTGGACCGAATCACCGGCGACTCACATGCTGCCACGTGTTAATCTCTCATTGGACCAATCCTAAACGCGTGCCACATGTCAGATGATCATTGGACCGAAAGCTCAGCCAATCACCGTGTGACACGTGTCGTCTTCTCATTGCACCACCTTTACCGCGTCACACGTGTCATCACCAGATTCTGCCGACAGATCACGCGTGGTCAACCCACGTGGACCAAAACCGCGTTCCAGCGTCGCTACGCTGGGACCTTTGGCGTCGCGACGCTGGTTCCAGAAAATGCCTATAAATTCAGGCCTTCACCACTTCATTTGGGGTGCTTTCCTTGGGAGCTTTTCCCTGTTTTTAGAGGATTGCATCTAGTTTTGTATATATTAAATATTTTTAATTTATGTATTTTAATTTTCAGTAATAGTAGTTCTCTTCTTCTACCTTTCTTTTTAATGTTTAGTAGTTAATTTTCTGCTGGGGATAAGGTGAAGCTTTTATTATTTTAATTTAGATTAATCTCCCTTAAATATAATATGGAAATTATAATTCAAAATATAAAAGATTACCGCCTTAATGGCTGGTTTTATTTATTTGACATAATGTGGCACCGCCTATATGGTTGGTCTTTAGGTGACAGGTAATTACCGCCTATATGGCTAGTTTATGTTCAAATACTATTACCGCCTTTATGGCTGGTCGGACTTAATTTGACTTAATAAAGAATACCGCATTTATGGCTGGTCGGTAATATCATGTTTAATTTCTGTATTATATTAAGGGAGATATCTAAATTATAAATAGTAAAAGTGGATCCCCAACCCCCAGCATTTTATTTTTATTCTAGGGAAGTGATGAAACACAATACACACACTTAATAATTGATTTTCTTTTTATGGGTAGTTCTTTAGTTTGTTTATTGAGTCTTAAGCTTAATGCGTCTTGTTAACTGGAAATTAATAAGATTGATGAGGTAAATCTAAAATGAACTAGACATAGGGATTTTAGGTTTCAGCCTTAGATTCAATAGCCCACGATCTTCCTTGAGGATAGATAACCCTTTAATAGATTTCCTTACAGGATAGGAATATACCTGTCGGGCGGGGGTAGCCATAATTGGAACTTAAACTTAATGAATCCAGGTAATGTGGTTGACATAGACATATGGTTCAATTGGGTTATACTGGGTATTTGCGTCTGACCATCGGAAGAGGCTTTTGCATATTTTCGTGTTCCAGGTTAGCAAACTGAATTAGTACACATAAATAAGAGAATCAATTCATCCTTTTAACAGTATTGTGTGGAGTCACGACCCTAGATCTTTTGAGTCTGTTTATTTATTTTCCTTAGTATTTTTCTTTTGTTTATTTTATTTTTATTAAGCAATTCCACATTCAACCAATCAAAGCAATCAATTCCCTTCTCCCTATAATTAGATACATGTTAATAAATAGATTCAATAATTAATAACAACAGTAGGAATTAAGTCCTCGTGGGATCGATATTTTTATACTACTTGAACGATACGTGCGCTTGCGTTATACGCGTGTGTTTGCACCGGTCAAGTTTTTGGCGCCGTTGCCGGGGACTTATATTTATTGAGTTGGTAATTTTGAAACTATCTAATTTACTTGTATCTAATTTTCTTTATTTTTATTTGTAATTTTTATTTCTTCTTTTGTTTTCAGGTGGTTGAACAATGGAACACTACTGGGAGATTGAGAGATTACGAGCGTTACAAGAAGATACACCCCAAATCTGGGAGCAACAGTCCGATTTTCTGAGGCCTGTTGTACAGCCCAATGACTATCATTGGATGTCAGAACCAAGTAATACTACATTTGCTCAACAGAACTCAATGTCGAGATGTGACATATGTAATGGTAACCACCCAAGCGATTATTGCGAGTACAACTACAATTCAGGGTGGCAGAACTATCAGAATCCTTCATGGTATGATGAGCCATCACATTTCACAAAGCCACATTTTCCATCTTATCCACCATCTATCTTTGATCTTCATCAAGAACCAGAACCATCCGAGGAAGATCAATTGATTCACATGTTCAAAGAACAAGCAGCTCGATTTGATGCACAAATTCAGAGTAACACAGAATCCATACAGAGAATGACAGATCAGATCAGACAATTAATAGAAAACCAGAGCTACATACCTCAAGAACCATTTTCTGATGACACTGATGAAGCCTTTGAGTACCAATCATTTCATAATGACACTTCAACAGAGGAGGAGGCTGAGCAGTATCAACAACCAGAGGTATCAGTTCAGGAACCCGAGCCGGCAAAGTATCGATTTGATTTCTATTATTCAGATTCCGACGAGGATGAAGCTGAAATATTTGTACCAACTGCAACAAAAATTGGGGATGGAATTATGTATCCTCAAAACGAAGATCTTGGAGATTTCATTGCACACATGTTTGAAGAAGATCTAACTGAGCCAATCAATTCACCCGAATCAGAGGATGAAGACCTAATGTCTGACTCATCTTTTCATCCTCAGATGGAACAAGAAGTAGAGCAAATGGAGGAGGAAATGTCTGATTTTATTGAAGACCCAGAGCATTCAGGCGAAACATCACTGTGTTGGGGAGTACAATTTAGAGAAATCACCCAGAAGCTTGACAGAATGGAAATTCCATTCCAAGTCAAGCACCATACGAGACCTCCTGATTTTCTTTCTTTCTTTGCAGGAACCACTGGAACAATAAGGAGCAAAATGGTGGCACGAACACTGAATGAGACAAAACTCTTTTTGCCTCTTTACCGTTGGAAGAGACCCTTTAAAAGCAACGCTCACGGGATTGTCTTTAATCGGACATCCAAAATGACGCTGAAACCTCCTTGACATATGAATTACAGTCACGTCTGGCTGAAGACGTAAAATTTAGCGCTAGCAGGGAGGCAACCCATGCAATTTGTTGTAATTTGTTTTCATATTTTGTGTGAACTTTTTAATTTTGTGTGTTATTTTTGTAGGGAAATGCACAAACGAAGCATTTTAAGACAGAAGGAATTGTGTTTGGCAATCAAATATGAGAAACAACTCATTAGCGATGGCCGAATAAGGAATGAAATCTTGAGACACATCCTAATGAATTTATACTAAGCGAGTGGCGTATTGCGTACACAATTCTGTTGCCTTAATTATTGTTTTGATTCGCTTTTCTATTGTAATTATCTTTATTTTCGTAGACAGGATCCAGACTTTTTGACCTTTCACGATCTCTTTTATTGTTTAGCTAACAATCGTCCTTTGGAAGATATTAGTGCTATTATTACTCACCCATTTTC
Organism: Zanthoxylum bungeanum; assembly: GCA_019454045.1. Classification (NCBI taxonomy): domain Eukaryota; kingdom Viridiplantae; phylum Streptophyta; class Magnoliopsida; order Sapindales; family Rutaceae; genus Zanthoxylum; species Zanthoxylum bungeanum. The sequence continues at coordinate 6,618 of SKCR01052522.1, read as the reverse complement.
AGGTACTATAAATTCAGCCCGTCATTGCACTTTTGAAGGCATCCTGATTTGAAAAAGAAATACACAAAAAAAAATGGAAGCCACTTCAAGAAGACGAGTTGAAAACATCTGTGTGTTTTGCGGTAGTAGTGTTGGAGTTAAGCCACAATACGTAGAAGCAGCACAGGAATTGGGTCGAGTCTTAGCTGCAAGGAATATGCACTTAATATATGGCGGAGGAAATCTTGGACTTATGGGGATCGTTTCAAAGGCCGCACAGGAAGGAGGTAGTCACGTTTTGGGAATCATCCCAAAACCCTTGGCAGAGGCAAATCTTATTGGATCATCAAACGGAGAGGAACTGATCGTGCCAGGTATGTCTGAACGACTGGTAGAAATGATTAACCGTGCTGATGCTTTTATCGCTTTTCCAGGTGGCTTGGGTACATTGGAGGAAATTTTTATAGTTCTATCTTGGGCGAACCTGAACATACACCAGAAACCGCTTGGACTGTTTAATGTTGATGGATTTTATGATTTTCTTTGTGTGTTTCTTGATGATGTCCGGAGAAATGGGTTCGTGTCAAAACCTATGAAAGAACTCCTCTTCACTGCCAGAACTGCTCCGGATCTAATAGACCAACTCATAGCCTATGAACCACAACTTGACCCTATCCTTTCAAAGATAAATTGGTCAGAGGACGATCGTGGTAAGAGGCGTCGGATTAATCTGTATCTTAACCTTTAATTTTCTGTAGATTTTCAGCTAACCAGGTACGACCTTCTTAACTCTCCTTTTACTATTTAAGACATTGGGGACAATGTCTCATTTAGGTTTGGGGGAGGGAATTAGTTGATTAGTACCTTGTTTTTAGTTTGTATGTTGTTTTTATTTTTAGTCCAAAATTTTTCGAAAAATACAAAAAAAATTGAAAAATTTTCAAAAATTACAAAAATATTTTGTGTTTTTTGTGTTTTTATTTTGACTAAAAATGTGAAATTGGTAAGAGATAGCTGAGTAAGGAGTTTCCACTCCTGAGACGTATCTAAAACCATTTGAAACAAGTTAATTTTTGTTTATTTCATTTTGAATTATTTAATTTGTAAATTCTCCATAAAACGGACTAAAATGGATCTTCATATGCTCAGTTGACAGGTATTATCAACATATATAGTAACATACGGACATGAGCTAAAATTGAAAAGTTTGTAATATTCAATGCTCTAGATTAATTGGAGGAAGCATCTCAAAAAGCAGTGGAGTAAAAAAAAATAAAAAATCTGAGATCCGAGTTATTAAGTCTGTAAGGGTGTTTTAACATCTAGTGCCCTAAAACCAACTGGTTTGGGAGTCACTGGCCCAAAGCTCGCTACATGGATCAAAGATGCTGCAAAAATATATATATCTGAAATCTGAGTAATTAAGTCCGTAGGGGTGTCTTAAGACCTGGTGCCCTAAAGCCAACTGGTTTGGGAGCCACCGACCCAACACTCGTTACATAGATGGAAGATATTATATATAAATAAAAAATAGAAAAAAAAAATCAAAGAAAAAATCAGAAAAATCAGAAAAATTATTCCGTTGCTACCAAAAGGTGTGAAATCTGATAGAACTTTAGGACAAAAATATTACTCTCTTATCAACTGCACTTATGACTGTTGTGGGCAAAAAATGAGTTGATTATATCTTGTTGGATGTGTATATGAAGAATAGTAAAAATAATCGGAGAATTTACTTATTCAGTAATTTAGAATAAAACAAAACAACTAGTAACTTGGAGTAGAAGTTTCACCTGATTAGTCACTAACATCTTTATTCTCTTTTCGCTTGTCTTTTTGCTTTTGTGTGCATTAATTTTTCTACCTTTTTACTTTTGTAAAATGTTTGTGGGTATCATTGCTGTAAACCCTCACGAGACTACAACTCGTCCACTAGGGACACCTAGGGGTTTAAAGGCTTGTTGCATACGCTAAATGCAACCGTGATCCCTACGAAAGTGGCTTAGTTAAATTTTATTATGTTATTTTATTTTGTGTTTTGCTCGAGGACTAGCAAAATGTTAGGTTTGGGGGTGTGATGAGTGGTAAATCTATCACTATTTCACACTCATTTAACCTAATATTTTGTATAGTTTCTTGAGTTTTATGAACATTTTGATGTGTTTTGTTGTTATTTTGCAGATAAATAAAGTTTGGAAAGCACTGGAGGCAATTTGGGGCAAAAACGGACAAAAATGCATCAACATGGATATTTTGGTCTTTATCGCGTCGCGACGTCTAACGTGCACCGGACATGCTAACGTGCGCCGAGGGACACGTATCAGAATCTGAGAAAATGGACTTGCTAACGTGCACAGACCTTGCTAACGTGCGCCTTGCCACGTGTCACCATCACAGAAGATCAGCTAAAATGCGCCGTCTACCACGTGTCGAAATCTCATTGGACCAAAGCAAGCGCGTGACACGTGTCGAGTTTTCATTGGACCGAATCACCGTCGACTCACATGCTGCCACGTGTTAATCTCTCATTGGACCAATCCTAAACGCGTGCCACATGTCAGATTATCATTGGACCGAAAGCTCAGCCAATCATAGTGTGACACGTGTCGTCTTCTCATTGCACCACCTTTACCGCGTCACACGTGTCATCACCAGATTCTGCCGACAGATCACGCGTGGTCAACCCACGTGGACCAAAACCGCGTTCCAGCGTCGCTACGCTGGGACCTTTGGCGTCGCGACGCTGGTTCCAGAAAATGCCTATAAATTCAGGCCTTCACCACTTCATTTGGGGTGCTTTCCTTGGGAGCTTTTCCCTGTTTTTAGAGGATTGCATCTAGTTTTGTATATATTAAATATTTTTAATTTATGTATTTTAATTTCAGTAATAGTAGTTCTCTTCTTCTACCTTTCTTTTTAATGTTTAGTAGTTAATTTCTGCTGGGGATAAGGTGAAGCTTTTATTATTTTAATTTAGATTAATCTCCCTTAAATATAATATGGAAATTATAATTCAAAATATAAAAGATTACCGCCTTAATGGCTGGTTTTATTTATTTGACATAATGTGGCACCGCCTATATGGTTGGTCTTTAGGTGACAGGTAATTACCGCCTATATGGCTAGTTTATGTTCAAATACTATTACCGCCTTTATGGCTGGTCGGACTTAATTTGACTTAATAAAGAATACCGCATTTATGGCTGGTCGGTAATATCATGTTTAATTTCTGTATTATATTAAGGGAGATATCTAAATTATAAATAGTAAAAGTGGATCCCCAACCCCCAGCATTTTATTTTTATTCTAGGGAAGTGATGAAACACAATACACACACTTAATAATTGATTTTCTTTTTATGGGTAGTTCTTTAGTTTGTTTATTGAGTCTTAAGCTTAATGCGTCTTGTTAACTGGAAATTAATAAGATTGATGAGGTAAATCTAAAATGAACTAGACAGGGATTTTAGGTTTCAGCCTTAGATTCAATAGCCCACGATCTTCCTTGAGGATAGATAACCCTTTAATAGATTTCCTTACAGGATAGGAATATACCTGTCGGGCGGGGGTAGCCATAATTGGAACTTAAACTTAATGAATCCAGGTAATGTGGTTGACATAGACATATGGTTCAATTGGGTTATACTGGGTATTTGCGTCTGACCATCGGAAGAGGCTTTTGCATATTTTCGTGTTCCAGGTTAGCAAACTGAATTAGTACACATAAATAAGAGAATCAATTCATCCTTTTAACAGTATTGTGTGGAGTCACGACCCTAGATCTTTTGAGTCTGTTTATTTATTTTCCTTAGTATTTTTCTTTTGTTTATTTTATTTTTATTAAGCAATTCCACATTCAACCAATCAAAGCAATCAATTCCCTTCTCCCTATAATTAGATACATGTTAATAAATAGATTCAATAATTAATAACAACAGTAGGAATTAAGTCCTCGTGGGATCGATATTTTTATACTACTTGAACGATACGTGCGCTTGCGTTATACGCGTGTGTTTGCACCGGTCAATTATGTAATTGGGAGAAGTAGAATATGCTTAGCCGGAGAGGAAAGTGAGTGATTATTCTAGGAACAAGTTGTTAAATATCCATCTGCAATATCGTTATTAATTTACTTTCGCGCCTTATTATGTGTTTAGAATGCATGTTTAAGGGTGTATGATGATGAGACCTAAAAAAGATAATAAATTGGTTGCCAATTTACTCGAAAATCCCTCAATTTATATTAAGCGAAATTTCCTTCCATTGAGTGATTCTTACTCAAGATCCAAGATTGGCATTGGTTTGTTGGCCAAAGTCAAGGCCTTTGTCATATCGCGGATGTGTTTGAATCATGAAAGTTTTGTTCCATATCGGTGTCTTGTCCAAGTTGTGATTTGTTGGCCAAAGTCAAGATCACTTCTTGTCCATCGAAATTGAATACGAAACTTTCCCACGTCAATGGGTCCCGCTTAACTGGAATCATTAAGCTTGTTGTGCCAAAGCCAAGGCTTAGTTGATTAAGAGGAAATAGGTTAGGAAAATATATTTGATATATTGGCATATATATTGTATATATGTTTCGGACTTGGAGTCCACCTACCGGATCTAGGAATTGGATGAGATCCAATTGATCTTCGAGATCTACCTAGTTAAATATCATATAGCTTGTTGGCCAAAGTCAAGGTTGTGCGTTATTTAACGGGATCCTAGAAAACTAGGAAACTGGGTTTCCCGAGTACTCGACGAAGGGTTAGAGGCTCGCCGAAAAATAGTGGGAGGCTAGTATTGAACTTGCAATTTCGTTCGAATACTTAGCTTTACGCGCTTTCAAATATTTTGTCAAAATTATTTTATTAGTTGGACTAATATAATGTTATTTTTCTTGTAACAGTTGGACTGTACCCTACATTGTTAATTGGATAATTAGATTATCGCAATTAAAATGACCGGAAAGAATAGTGTCTGTGACATAATCATGGGAGATAATGTCTTCAACGGGACTAACTTCTCCGATTGGGAACTCAATCTAAGGATAGTCCTTGGATCTGAGAGGCTTCTATATACTATTGAGAGACCTCTTGGGCCTAAGCCCAGTTCTGATCAGTTGCTCGAGCTAGATCTTTGGAAGACACATAGTTATGACAACGCGACTGCTCAGTCAATTGTGCTTGCTGCTATGACTCAGTAATTCCGTCGCCAAAACAAGGGATTGGATCCCTATAACATGTTGGTGAAATTGTACGATTTGCACCGATCTAACCTTAGGTCGCAGCGATATGAGTTACAGAAGAAGCTCTTCCGTGCTCGGATGTCGGAGGGTACGTCTGTGGAACATCACGTGACACGGATGATTGTCGATATTGAGCAGCTTGGACAAATGGGGATTGTCTTTGAGATAGAGACCTCTATAGATTTCATCTTGTAGTCTCTCCCCGAAACTTGGAGTGGGTTCATCATGAACTACAACATGTTGAATAAGAGCAGACTCTTGGAGAGCTGATGTCCACTCTGCGTGAGGCCGAGAAGGAGCTACAAAAGAGCAAAAAGTGCGAGGCGCACTTTGCTTCGTCATCTCATTCACCAAGGGCTGGGCCCAAGGCGACTGGAGGTGTGAAAAAGAAAAAGCATAAGAAGAAGGGCAAGGGTAAGGCGTCAAAGGCTTATGGGAAGCTGAATGACAAGTCTCAGGATGTTTGCCTCCAGTGCGGGAAGCGGGGTCATTGGAAACGTGACTGCCGCGAGTACAATGTGCTCCAGAAGGAGATAAAGGCGGGCAAGGCACCGGCCTCAGGTATGTTTGTTATAGAAATAAACATGACTACTTCTAGTTTTAAAAATTGGATTTTTGATTCTGGTTGTGGTACTCACATTTGTACTGATGTGCAGGATCTGCAGATTAGCAGGAAACTGGCATCAGAGGAGATTGATCTGCGTGTTGGAAATGGGACATCTGTTGCCGTTTTGGCCGTGGGCACTTTTGTTTTGGAACTGCCCTCGGGGCATGTACTTGAACTTTTGGACTGTCATTATGTACCTAGTTTGACTAGGAATATTATTTCTGTATCTATGTTAACCAATGTGGGTATACTTTTGTATTTCGAAACACTGGGTGTTTTATGTATAAAAACGATATAGAAATTTACACTGCTGTTGTAAATAATGGTCTTTATATATTGAATATAAATCAATCTCAACAATATTCTGTAACAAACAAAAGACTTAAGTAAGTCATAAAGATGAAACTTATATGTGGCATTGTCGTCTGGGACACATAAACAAGACTCGCATATCCACACTTTCAAAGAGTGGGTACTTGGACGGATTTGATCCAATTCATATGACGTCTGCGAATCTTGCTTATTAGGCCAAATGCCTAACTCACCTTTTAGCGGTAAAGGTGTACGTGCCACCGAACTGTTAGCCCTTGTTCATAGTGACATTTTTGGGCCCATGTCTAGCCAGGCTAGAGGTGGATACGAATACTTCGTAACCTTTACGGATGATGCATCGCGTTATGGTTATGTGTATCTTATGAGACACAAGTCGGAAACTTTTGAGAAATTCAAAGAGTTTCGAAACGAAGTTGAAAAATAGACCGGCAAGAGTATTAAGACATTACGGTCGGACCGTGGTGGCGAAT
>SKCR01052521.1:0-18040 GCA_019454045.1 Zanthoxylum bungeanum | reverse complement strand
TCACCACCAAAAACAGCAGCAAACAACGCCAAAGTAGTGGGGAAAAACAGTGGAACGGCGAGCCAAAACGTAAAACCAGTGAACCGAAAAAGTAAGGAGCTTTCACCCCTTCCGATCTCCGCGAAACGCAAGTCCGAGGACAATCAAAAGGTTAGACCTGAGGGTATTTTTCACACTTATTTCTATTTAATTTCTGTTCATTTATCTTGATTATATTTTCTGTATTTGTGGTATTTGTTGCATATACGATGTTTGTTGTGGATTTTGGATGAAAGGCATGCCGCCTCTTGTGGTATATCGGATGGAAACCCGGACGTAAATTCATAGCCGATTCCGAATGGACGGTAGTATGATCTGCACTCGGGCCACAACTCCACGTATTACTTGAGTAAACGGCATGTTCTTTTGTTTAATTTGAGTTGTTTAATTATTCCGCCATTTAATTTTCTGCATGTTATTTATTTATGTAATGATGAGAAAAGCGCATGGGCTTAGTAAGTGCGATGAAAGGTCCTCTAATTGAAGAGGTTAAAATCCTTTACCACGATGCTTCGCCGCGCCAAGTATCTTTGTGTTTACTTCTGTCTTTATTTTATGCATATTATATGTTCATTGCGCATGGGCTTAGTAAGTCGGATTAAAGGCACTCCGCTTCACGGGGATAAGATCCTTACCACGATGCTTCGCCGCACCGGATGACGTATATTCGATTGGACGTGAGATGTGTTCAATCGGATATACAAAGTCCGATATCTCGTCTTTGTTATTATGCCTTTACTTTTATTATATGTTCATTGCGCATGGGCTTAGTAAGTCGGATTAAAGGCACTCCGTTTCACGGGGATAAGATCCTTACCACGATACTTCGCCGCGCCCCTTTTGATTTCATGTATCGCGTCCCATTTCATGCATCAGGTCTGTTCCCGTTCGAACGCGTTCACGAACGCAACTCGAACGCACATACATTTTTGCCTTATTATGCATCAGGTCTCATTTCCATTCGAACGCGTTAACAAACGCCATACGAACGTGAGCATTCCGTTTCATTTCCGTTCGAACGCGTTAGCAAACGCCATACGAACGTGAGCATTCTGTTTCACTTCCATTCGAACGCGTTCACAAACGCCATACGAACGTGAGTATTCTGTTTTATTTCCGTTCGAACGCGTTAACGAACGCTCTACGAACGTAAGCATTTCATGCATCAGGTCTGTTCCCGTTCGAACGCGTTTACGAACGCAACTCGAACGCGTATACATTTTGCCTATCATGCATCAGGTCTCATTTCCGTTCGAATGCGTTCACGAACGCTATACGAACGTGAGCATTCTGCCTCAGTTTCGTTCGAACGCGTTTACGAACGCTACACGAACGCGAACACACTGAACTGAGACATACTCATCACATGCCATGTATAATTGTTTCTTAAGTGATTTTTTTTGATGAAACCACACATAGTCGTTCTTATCTTTGTGCACATAATAATGAAAAGCATGTTTATTCCCTAGGATTGCATTATCTACTTTAGTCTTGGCTTAATGTATCATGATTTATGCATCCGTGTTGTCGTCATTTTGATTATATGCAAATGTTACCATGACTGTTTGTGTTTATGATTACATGAATGATTGAGTTCTTATGACGTTATGTGCTTGTTGTTGTAAAAGTCTACCTTTAAGCATGTGAATTTGGCAATAAGATTCGATTTCATATATGTTAGTTATTACTTTCAAGCATGCGAATTTAGGATTGTGGTGCACTTGGAAATATATGTCATAGGCTTGGTTGGATTATTGCATAAATCTTATATCACAAGTGCATAAGTAAGGGACCATTCCGAACCCAATGGTTTGAGGTCTTCCCTTGCGAGGGGTGAGTGCGGCCTTAAATCTTTGTCCCGGTTCACACCAGGTGGCGACTCCATCACTCTCCGGTTTAGTCCTCCGTTGGCTACTCCGTACTCCCAACTAGGCCCCCGAGCCTAGAACAGCATGCGTCGCCCAGATCTCACTGTGTGTCACCACAGTATGGTTTCCATCCTATATACCACAAGAGACGACATGTTTTCCCATCCATTCAAAGCCACAACATACACCCACAAACGACTCTCATGCGAAATAAATAATTAAAATAATTAAAAGATGAATAAAAATAAATACGAAAAGTACCCTCAGGTCTAACCTTTTATATCGACTCTCGGACGTGCGTTACACGGTGGTCGGAAGGGCTCTAAAACTCCGCAACTTTTCTAGTTCACTTATTCACATTTTTCCTCGCTGTTTCACTGCTCAAGCTACTGTTTTCACTCCATTTTTAAGAGGTCTGGGGGCTACTGTTTTAGGTGTTTTTGGAGGCTTAAAGTGCAGATTATTATTCACAATTTTAGGGATTTAAAGTGCAGTTTCTTAGTTACCATTTTAGGTGATTTATAGGTTATTTCGATGGTACAAGGACTATTTGAGGACTGATTTTCGATGAATGGAGGGGCTGGTTTAATGGAGATTTGCGTGCAGGTCAGTGGCTGGTTTCAGGGGGAATTTGCGTGCTGGTTAGGGGGTGCGTTTCAAGGTATTTACGTGGCTATTTGGCAGTGAAGCTGCTGAGTGTTGATGGGGCTTTCAGGTTAGTGGGCGTGAGTGTAGTGTGTGTCCTTTGTTGCGTCAAAGGCTGTGTGTAGAGTAGGTTTGAGTGAGGGCTAGGGGCTATTGGCTGGTATTCTTACTTTTGTGTCTTTTTGGGTGGCTTTGTTGAGGCGTGAGTAGAGTTTAGGCGGGAGGCGTGAAGTTGTGGAAGGGCAGGCTGGGCGTGTGGCTTACGTTGAGGGAGGCAGGTGGCTTCGTGAAGAGGTGAGCATTAGTGGGTTGTGGCTGCGCAGAGGGTTCGACTGTGTTTGTCTTTGTTTATTAATGGTGAGCTGTTGAAGTGGTGATAAATTGTGAGGCAGCGAGTGGAGGTGCAGGTTTGATGAAGGGTGAGAGGCTAGAGTGATTTGTTAAGGGTGTTTTATGATTTGTTTGGTCGAGAGATAGTTAGGGTGAAGACAGTGTGTAATTAGGGTTTATGGTTTGTTGTTTGTCTTCTGCCGTGGCTGTGAGTGTTGTTTATTTTGCATGAAAGAAAGGGAATGAAAGCCAAGTTTTAGGGTTTTTTTGTTTGTGCCATGTGAGAGAGGATAGAGCAAGAGAGAGGTTGAAGAGGATTAGGGTTTGTTGTTTTGGCCGTGTGAGAGAGGGGCGCAAGGGTTGGATTTGGTGATGTTTTATAGTGACAAGCTAGGGTTTGCATGGATTTTTAAACAAGGAAAGAAATCAAGTATTTTAAGTGTATATTTAATTTGATTTTTTAAGGCATGAAATTATTTAATTTTGGTGGGGAATTATTTAAATTTGGTGAATGGCTTATTTGATTTTGGAAATGACTTATTTAATTTTAGAATTAGATTTATTTAAATTAGGAATTTTAATTTAATTTGATTTTAATTTAATTTATTTAATTTCAATTTAATTGGTAACATGTTTTAATTAATTTTTTTTTTTTGGTGGATTGGGTTTGGGCGAAATGGGCTTGATGTGTGTGGGCTAGGCGTATGACTTGTGGGGGTTTTGGGCTAAAGTTAAGTGGTTTGCTGGGTTTTTGGGCTAAAGTTGCTTTAAAATGGAGGTCCAACAAGCGAGCCCGAAGCTAAACAAGTGGATAAAATCTAACAAAATACCGATTCATTTTCGACGATCATTTCCCGCGACTTCCTTGACTTAAAAGGTAGTGTCTCCAAATGAGACTCATCATAGGGACGTATATGTTAAAATGCAGTGCCTACACTAATCTATTAATTATATTAGGTCAAATGATTACTAGTATCTAGTAGATTGATTGTTTGATTGGGATGGTGACTTTAAAATTTAAAACAAGTAAATAAAAAGACGTGAAAGTAGATTAAAGAAAATTCAGATTTATAAAAACTATCCAGGGTTGTGATTACCTCCAATAGCTAATTAAAGATGAAGTGATTATTTTAAGTTTGTATAATAAATCGGTTTACTAACCTAGAACACAAAATTATGCAAAAGCCTTTATCGATGGTCAGATGCAAATACCCAGTGTAATCCAATTAAACCATATGTCTATATTAACCAAATTACCTGGATTTATTAAGATTAAGTTCCAATTATAGTTACCCCCCCGACAGGTATATGTCCATCATGTTAGGAAATCTATTAAAGGGTTATATATCCTCAAGGAAGATCGTGGGCTATTAAGTCTAAGGCTGAAACCTAAAATTCCTTTGTCAAGTTTATTTTAAGTTTACCAGATCAATATTATTAGTGGCCAGTTAACAAGACGCATTAAGCTTAAGACATAATAAATAAATCTTTATATTATCCAAACTATAAAATAACCCCTTATAACCCGATGATATTGGAATTCATCACAACCCCAAATAACAGACTTAGTTACGACACATATCTAAGGTGAATAAAAGCTTAAATAAAATAAAAGACATAAACTAAATGCTGGAAATTAAATAAAGTAAATGCTGGAAATTAAGAAATGTAAGAGTACAATAAAAGAAAATGCTGGGGGTTAGAGGATCCACTTTTCATAATTCAAAATTAGTAATCTCCCTTATTCTCAATGTTTACCGATTAATTAACTAGACCATAAATGCGGTAATTTCATTTGTCTTAATTAAATCCAACCGACCATATAGGCGGTGACAAGGTTATTACCTAAACCGACCATATAGGCGGAAACTATGTCTGAAATAAAAACCAACTATATAGGCGGTAAATAAGGTTGTCACCTAAACCGGCTATATAGGCGGTAACTAATAAATCCAAATTTTAATTAAAATAAGGGAGATTAATCTAATTATAATATTAAAAGTCTTATCTCTTCACCGTAGCAGAATGAGATTACCTGCTCATGCTGTAAAAGAAAACACACATAATTTTATTAAATAAATAAAAAGAAAATACAAGAAAACTTAAATAATATACAAGATACTCTCCTTTAGGTTTTCACAGAGAAATTTTCTCTAAAGAAAGCATGAAAATTTACAAATTTAAGCTTGGTATTTATAGGAAAATCTAAAGCCTTCCATCAATTTCTCCAACAATTGCTCCACCAATTGTTCCACCAAACATGGCATCAAACTGTTAGTGTTCCTAGAACATACCAAGGATCTATTAAGCAATATTATGTGTGAATAAGATCATTAAAAGGTGCGGAAAGACTTACAATGATCAGATTTGAATTTGAAAAATTTATGTTGTGTTCTTAAGCTCCAAGCTTTAAGTGATGATTCCAACCCTTAAGTTAGTTTCCCTATCACCTTAGATTACTCCTTGAAGTGCTAGCTTGTTTGATCTTGCAATAAAATCAAAGAGAAGAAGAAAGCTCATTCACGCCAAAACTAGGGTTCATTGAAGTGTTTTTGGCTTTTGTTGTATGTTGGATGAGAGATGCTTAAATTTTGGTAAAAGGGTTTTTACCCTTTTCACCCAAAACCAAGTGGTTTGACTTTTGGTTTCACCTAAACCAAAACCAAAGTGAGTGGTTTTGGTATAAATGCCAACCACTCTCCCAACCACCACTTCACACATGTGAAATGGGCCCCACCTATTGAATTCAAAATTCAAACGATTTCTATGAATATTTGTAGCAGCTTGGATCCGTTTAGTCCAACTAAACGAGTTTTCATCGCTAAATAATTAAATCTAATTTATTTAAATAATGATGCCTCACAAATATATTACGAATGCCGTTTACGAATTAATTCTAAATTAATCTGTTCACTCGCATTAAAGTCTGACTTTAATTTCGTATTGAAATCTAATTCCAAGTAATATATCTGATATATTAATTTTAGCCCATATAAATAAATTAAATAGAAAAATCCAATTTAACTATTAAATTTATTTTACCGATTAATTCCAAATTAATCGTGTTCTCTCTCTTCCGAACCCATTTAATCCTAGATTAATTCTAATCGAGGCAACTGTCATCGGTGAATCTTTGGGAAGCGACCCAAGAGACCCCTAGATATTTTGGCAATAAATTCGGTTATCGGACTATCTGAACAAGTGCGTACCTCGTACCACGTGCTTACCGATTTACAAGACATGATTGGCTTCTAGCAAAGCACCGTGCCTACCTAATTCTCCAGAAATATTCTAAATGGAATATATAATCTTTTTCCAGGCGTAATATATGTAGTATTACGTATAGTGATCCAATATCTGATGTCACATGCAAGGCCTGAGGCTGGAGTAGTGTCTGCACCATACGAATCATATATCGGAACACAAACAACTAGTCTCTTTAATCGGATAGTCATGACCTTGTCACATTATAGTGATGGTTACAACATATTAGAGTACTAGTTCTATATCCCTGTGTGATCATCATCTCTATATGACTGAAGTGATACTTCCATCTTGACATCACATCCAATACTCTATGATTCTCAATAAACCCAGAAGAGGCGTACACAGAACCTATTAAAGTCTCGGACGACCAAAACTAAAGTGTATTGATTGTCGCAAGTATTAGCGATGCAAGTCTAGTTTAAGACAAAATACACCTACCCTGAATCAGATTCCCATAGACACATAGTCATACTACCAATGGGATTCCGAGAGGTTTATCCGGAGCGAAGCTTTTTCCGTACCATCGGTAAACACAACCTCCTATCATACTTGCATAAGTATCCAATACTTAAATATATGAGAATTATGCCGTTATGCTCCCACAACGCTCACAAGTGTAATACTAGTCTATTCCGCATTATCGATGTCAAGTCTCGATAATAATATGACTAGGGATATTTAATGATTAAACCTTAATGGATTGATACCGTCTCATATCTTATAATCCAGAACTAATCATAAGGACTTTTATGATTATATGTTCAAGTAATCTAATTATAAAATGATAAAATAGCAATTTCAATTGTCACATAGTTAATTCGTACAAAAACCACAATGTCTTTTACAAATAGTGACGCTATGGGTCATAATTGTCTAACAATCTTCCACTTGGCCTATAGCCAGTCACTTAAGCATCTAACACCTAAATTATGTACATGTCGCTCAAACTTTTACTGTGAAATAGCTTTCGTCAGTGGATCTGCAATGTTTTCCTCTGATGCGACTTTCTCGATCTTCACATCGCCACGATGTATGATCTCACGAATCAGATGGAAACGTCGAAGAACATGTTTGGATCGTTGATGAGACCGTGGTTCCTTAGACTACGCTATAGCCCCGTTATTGTCACAATATAATGGAATGGGCTCAGCTGCTAACGGAACTACTCCTAATCCAATTAGGAATTTACGGATCCAAACTGCCTCTTTTGCTGCATCAGCTGTAGCAATGTACTCCGCTTCTATTGTTGAATCAGCAACAGTTTCTTGCTTGGAAGATTTCCAGCTTACTGCTCCGTTGTTCAAATAAAATATGTACCCGGATTGTGACTTACTGTCGTCTTTATCGGTTTGGAAACTTTCATCGGTATACCCAGTTACCTCAAGTTCTCCATCTTCATAGATTAACAAATCATCATTAATTCGTCTAAGATACTTAAGGATGTTCTTAACCGCCATCCAGTGACCATCACATAGATCGACCTGATAGCGACTGCACATGCTTAAAGCATACGAGACATTAGGTCGCGTATATATCATGACATACATGATCGATCCGATTACCGAAGCGAACGAAATTCGATTCATGTTGTCTCTCTCATCTTGAGTTTTAGGACACATGTCCTTAGATAGAATGACGCCATGTGACACTAGCAATAGTCCTCTCTTGGACCGATCCATGTTGAATATCTTCAACACTTTGTCAATGTATGTGCTCTGAAAGAGTCCAAGCAGCTTTCTAGATCTATTCGGTAGATCTTTATTCCTAAAATAAAGGATGTTTCTCCTAGATCTTTCATGGAGAATTTTAATGAAAGCCAAGCTTTCACCGATTGTAGCATGGGAATGTCATTGCCCATAAGCAATACATCATCAACATAAAGGATAATAAATGTCAGTGCGCTCCCACTAACCTTCTTATATACAAGAGGATCATCCTCATTTTGAATCAAATCATATTCTTTGATGATCTCATCAAAACATTAGTTCCAAAAACGCGTTGCTTGCTTCAATCCATAAGTGGATCTATTTAACTTACAAACCTTGTTTGCAAGTCTTGGTGCGACAAAACCGTCAGGCTGTTGTATATAATCATCCTCGAAATGGTTTCAGTTAAGGAAAGCGGTTTGACTTCCATCTACCATATCTCGTAATCGAAATATGCAGCAATAGCAAGTATAATCCGAATGGATTTAATCATGGCAACTAGTGAAAATATTTTTTTCGTAATCGACACCATGTCGTTGACGATACCCTTTCACTACAAGCCTACCTTTGTACGTTTGTATATTGCCATCCATGTTGGTCTTCTTCTTGAAGATCCACTTGTAACCAATAGGCTTTATGTCTTCTGGTGCTTTAACCAGTGTCCAAATTTCGGACTTCATGGCTTCTTGCCATAAAGCAGAGTCGATATCTTGTATCGCATCCTCATACGTAACCGGTTCATCTTCCTCAATAAGATTGATATTCACATGAGGTGAGATCAGAAACCCATACCTCTCAGGTTGGTTTTTGACTCTCTCCGACCTACGCGGTTCTTGTGTATTCGAAGATTGTGGTACAGTCTCATCCTTGATGAACTGTTCTTGTTCTGTTAAGGATTTTGTGCTAGGAACAGTATCACTCCGACTTTCATCGAGTCCTACTTTCCTCCCACTAACCACTACATTAAGGAATTCATTCTGAAGGAAAATCGCATGTAGAGCAACAAATACTTTGTTCTCTTGTGGGTTGTAAAAGTAATATCTTTTGGTTTCCCTTGGATAACCTACAAATAGGTATTTATCCGATTTGAGTCCTAGTTTGGTACCTTCCAAATGTTTAACGTATGCCCAGCATCCCCAAATCTTCATGAATGAGAAACCCGGTTTCTTTCCTGTCCATATCTCATATGGAGTCTGTTGAACAGACTTTGACGGAACCTTATTCAAAATATGTATTGCATTGTTCAATGCATATCCCCAGAAGGAAATAAGTAGCTCCGTGCGACTCATCATCGACCTTACCATATCCAATAAAGTTTTGTTTCTCCGTTCGGACACACCATTTAACTGAGGTGTTCCTGGAGGAGTCCACTGTGAAAGAATACTATACTATTTCAAGTAATCAAGAAACACATTGCTCAAGTATTATGTACCACAGTCCGACCGCAATGTCTTAATACTTCTGTCGGTCTGTTTTTCCACTTCGTGTCGAAACTCTTTGAATTTCTCAAAGGATTCCGACTTATGCCTCATAAGATACACATAACCATAACGCAATGCATCATCCATAAAGGTTACAAAGTATTCATATCCACCTCTAGCCTGGCTAGACATAGGCTCACACACGTCACTCTGAACGAGGGCTAATAGTTCGGTGGCATATACACATTTACCGCTAAAAGGTGATTTAGGTATTTTGCCTAATAAGCAAGATTCGCAGACGTCATTTGAATTTGGATCAAATCCGTCCAAGTACCCACTCTTCAAAAGTGTGGATATGCGAGTCTTGTTAATATATCCCAGACGACAATGCCACATATAAGTTTCATCTTTGTTACTTAGTTTAAGCCTTTTGTTTGTTATATTATATGTTTGAGATTTATTTATATTCAAAATATAAAGACCATTATTAGCATCAGTAGAACATATCTTAAAATCATCTTTATAAACAAAATACCCAGTGTTTCGGAATACAAAAGTGTACCCGCATTGGGTCAAACAAGATACAGAGATAATATTTCTAGTCAAACTAAGTACATAATAAATGTATGATAATGAAAGTACATGCCCGGAGGGCTGTTCCAAAATATAGGTCCCAACAGCAAAATTGGTGACCCTAGTCCCATTTCCAACTCGGAGGTCAATCTCTCCTGAAGCCAGTTTCCTGCTAATTTGCAGATCCTACACATCACTACATATATGAGTACCACATCCAGAATCAAAAATCCAATTCTTAAAACTAGAAGTACACATGTTTATCTCAATAACAAACATACCTGAAGCCGGTGCCTTGCCCGCTTCTTATCCTTCATCTGCGCCTTGTACTCACGGTAGTCACGCGTCTAGTGACCTTGTTTTCCATACTATAGGCAGACATCTTGGGATTTATCCCTGCCTTCCCAGAAGTCTTTGACGATTTGGCCTTGCTCTTCTTCTTCTTCTTTATACCTCCAGTCGCCTTAGGCCAAGCCCTTGGAGACTGAGATGTTGATGTGAAATGCGCCTTGCACTTTTTGCCCATTAGGAGCTCTTTCTCTGCTTCGCGCAGTGTTAACATTAACTCTCCAAGAGTTTGGTCTTGGTTCATCATATTGTAGTTCATGATAAACCCACTCCAAGTGTCAGACAGAGACTGTAAGATCAAATCTATGGAAGTCTCAGCCTCAAAGACAATGCCCATTTGTCCCAGTTGTTTGATGTCAGCAATCATCTGCGACACATGGTGCTCGACAAATGTACTGTCTGACATTCGAGCGTGAAAGAGCTTCTAAGATTAGATCGGTGAATATCATACAACTTCGCCATTATTTCATAGGGATCTAATCCATTGTTCTGACATCGGAATTGTGGAGTCATAGCAACAAGCATTACGAATTGAGCAGTTGAGCTGTCATTGCTATGAGTCTTCCAAAGCTCTAGCTCAAGCAACTGCTCAGGTCTGGGCTTAGGCCCAAGAGGTCTCTCTATAGTGTAGAGAAACTTCTCGGATCCCAGGAAAATCCTGAGATTCATATCCTAGTCTTGAAAGTTCACGCCATTAAAGACATTGTCGCCCATGATAATATCGCTAATGCTCAACTTTACTGTCATCTTAATTGCAATAGTTAAACTATTCAATTACGATGTATGGGTACAATCTAACTGTTACAAATAATAAATAGAATATTAGTCCAACTAATAAATACATAAAATGACAAAATAATTTGAAAGCGTTATGCCAAGTATTTGAATGAAATTGCAAATTCAATGTTGGCCTCCCACTATTTTTCGGCGAGCCTCTAACCCTCTGTTGAGTACTCGGGAAACCTAGTTTCCTAGTTGGCTAGGATCCCGTTAAATAACACACAACCTTGACCTTGGCCAACAAGTTGTATGATATTTAACTAGGTAGATCTCCAAGATCAATTGGATCTCATCCAATTCCTAGATCTGGCAGGTGGACCTCCTGATGGACAGTTATGATCTATAGCATCACTATTTGTACAAATCATGGTGTTGTTGTACAAATTAACTATGTGACAAAGGAGATTGCTCTCTTATCATTTGTGATTAGATCACCAAGATGTATAAATGATAGGAGGTCCTTATGATTTGTTCTTGGATTGAGAATGATATGAGACAGTATCAGTCCACGAAGGATAAATCATTAAATATCCCCAGTCAGAGTATTATCGAGATTGGACATCGATAAATACGTAAAAGACTAGTATTACACTTGTGCGCGTTGTGAGGGCATAACAGCATAGTTCTCATATATTTGGGTATAGGATACTCATGCAAGTGTAATAGGAGGTTGTGTTTTACCGATGGTACGGAAAATAGCTTCGCTCTAGATAGACCCCTTCAGAATTCCATTGGTAGTATGACTATGTGTCTATGGAAATCTGAAATCAGGGTAGGTGTATTTGGTCTTAACTTGAGACTTGCACCGCTAATACTTGTGACAATCAATATATTTTGGTTTTGGTCGTGCAGGGCTTTAACCGGTTCTGTGTACGCCTCTGCTGGGTATATTGAGAATCGTAGTGCATTGGGTGTGATGTCAAGACAGAAGTATCACTCCAATCATAGTGGAGATGATGTCACGTAGGATACGGAACTGGTGCTCTTATATGCTGCAGCTATCGGGATATTATGACTAGATCATGTATATCCGATTATAGAGACTAGCTACCAGACATCCGACATGTGCTTCGTACGGGGCAGACATAGTTCCAGCCCCAGGCCTAGCACGTGACATCTGATATTGGATCGACATACACAATACTACGTATACTACGCCTGATATAGATCGCTTATTCCTGTAAACATGTTTCTGGAGAATTGGGTAGGCATGGCGCTTTGCTAGAGGCCAACCTTGTCTTGTAAATCGGTAAAACGTAGTACTAGGTACGTATGTATTTGGATAGTTCGATAACCGTATTACTACCAACATATCCGGGGATCTTATGGGTCGCTTCCTGAAGATTCACCGATGATGTATGACTCGTACTTTATTAATCTGGGATTAATTAGAAGAGAGGGAAAATTAATCTGGAATTAATTACGGAGATATTTTATCTAGGATAAAATATTATTTAAAGAGAGAGAACGATTAATTTGGAATTAATTGGTAAATTAATAAATTCGATATATTAAACGAAATTGGATTTCGACGAGGAATTAAAATTAGATTTTAATTCGGGCGAATGAATTAATTTAGAATTAATTTGTTAGCGACGTGAATAGTAATTATGCTAGGCATGATTATTTATTAAATTAGATTTAATTACGTCGCGACGGAAATTCGTTAATTTGGAATTAGCAAACCCGAGCCTGGGATTGTTTGCGAGCACATTCGCATTTCAAATTCGAGTACGGCACGCAAGTCAAATCAAGCGTCAAATCGCTAGTCACTTCTGTTGGTGATTATCTAGGTCCCAAGATCATTAAACAAGCATGATAAAGTGTTGAATACATCTCAAAGGAGTTGCGGAATACTCACATCGATCGGTTCAGACGAAACGACGAACAAAACTTCAAGATTTGGCCTCCAAAGCTCACGCCCATGTGTGCAGTCCACTGCTCACAGTTTCAGTTTTGTGTCTTGAATTTGAGCTTCGAATCTTTGACGAATGATTCCCGGCTCAAGGGTAAGTGTCCCTAACACCTTCATATGTCTCTCGGGAGTGCTAGCTCGCTTGGATTTTGCCACAAAACCCTTGAAATTGCCTTGCAATTTTCGGCCAACCCATGGCAGTTCACTGCCATGGGCGTGAGAGAGAGAGAGTTGGATGGAGAAGATGAAATGTGTATTAGGTTTGTTAAGCATTTTCCAAAAATGCCTTTATATATTTTCCAAGAAAAAATACTAAAAACAATTACCAATTGATTAAATAAATCAAAAGTAAATGCTTTACACCCACCAAATACTATTCCACCTACACACATCAACTATTCATTTCACTTTATTAAAGTGACATGTCTATTCAATCAATCAATCACTCACATCAATCAATCAAATGTCACATCACTCAAAGTGACATTTGATTTGACGCTTTGATGTGACGAATGACTTGACGCTTGATGTGACTTGCGTGCCGCACTCGAATTCGAAATACGAATGCGCTCGCAATCACACTCGGGCTCGGGTTTGTTAATTCCAAATTAACGATTTATCCGTTGCGTCGTAATTAAATGATTACGCCTAGCGAATTCACTATTCACGTCGCTAACGAATTAATTCCAAATTAATTCGTTCGCCCGAATTAAAATCCAATTTCAATTCCGCTTCGAAATCCAATTTCGTTTAATATATCAAATATATTAATTTACCGATTAATTCCAAATTAATCGTTATCTCTCTTTTATTGATATTTTATCCTAGATAAATTATATCCGAAATTAATCTTAGATTAATTTTCTCTCTCATCGAATTAATCCCAGATTAATTAATTGCGAGTCATACTTCATCGTGTATCATTGGGATGCGACCCAAGAGATCCCCGGATATGTTGGCAGTGAATCGGGTCGTCGACTATCCGAACACGTACGTACCAAGTACTACGTTTTACCGATTCACAAGACAAGGTTGGCTTCTAGCAAAGCGCCATGCCTACCCAATTCTCCGAAAATATTCTTACAGGAATATGTGATCTATATCAAGCGTAGTATACCGTAGTATTGCGTATTTCGATCCAGTATCGGACTGTCACGTGCTAGGCCTGGGGCTGGAGTTGTGTTTGCCCCGTACGAAGCACATATCGGATGTCTGGTAACTAGTCTCTAAAATCGGATATACATGACCTAGTCATAATATCCTGATGGCCGCACAGCATTTAAGAGTACTAATACCGTATCCTACGTGACATCATCTCCACTATGACTGGAGTGATACTTCCGTCTTGACATCACACCCAATACTCTACGATTCTCAAAATACCTAGTATCGGCGTACACAGAACCGGTTAAAGCCCTAGACGACCTCAACCAAAGTATATTGATTGTCGTAAGCATTAGCGGTGCAAGACTCAGGTTAAGACCAAATACACCTACCCTGATGTCGGACTCCCATAGACACAGAGTCAAACTACCAATGGGATTCCGAGTGGGTCTATCCAGAGCGAAGCTGTTTCCTGTACCGTCGGTGAAACACAACCTCCTACCGCACTTGCATAAGTATCCAATACTTAAGTATATGAGAACTACGCCGTTGTGCCCTCACAACGCGCACAAGTATGATACTAGTCTTTTACGTATTTATCGATGTCCAATCTCGATAATACTCTGACTAGGGATATTTAATGATTTATCCTTCGTTGATTGATACTGTCTCATATCATTCTCAATCAAGGAACAAATCATAAGGACCTCTCATCATTTATATATCTAGGTGATCTAATCACAAATGATAAGAGTGCAATTTCCTTTGTCACATAGTTAATTTGTACAACAACACAATGATCTGTACAAATAGTGACGCTATGGGTCATATTGTCCAACAATCTCCCACTTGGCCTATAGCCAGTCACTCAGTGTTTAACACCCGAACTATGTACGGTTTGCTCAAATTGCTGAGAAAAGGTTTCGTCAGCGGATTTTATGATTATCGTCTGATGCGATTTATACGATCATCACATCGCCACGATGTATGATCCGAACGAATCAGATGAATAGTCGAAGTATATATATCTGGATCGTTGATGAGACCATTAATTCTTTAGCCTGTGCTGACGCCTAGCTCAGCTGCTAACAGAAATATCCTAATCTAATTAGATTTATTATTGACCCAGATGCTTCTATTGCTGCCTCAGCTGCTGCAATTTATCCGCATTTGTGTTTATTCGGTAACAGTATCTTGCTTGGAAGATTTCCAGCTCACTGTACCGTATTTCAAACTATATAGTACCGTTCGCGACTTTCAGTCGTTTTATCGGTTTGGAAACTTGCAGTAGTGATCCCAGTCACTTCAAGTTCTCATTCTCCACAGATTAAGACAACATCCTTAGATCTCTAAGATTCTAATGGATGTTCTTAACATCAATCCAGTGACCATCACCTGGATTGGCCTGATTGTGAATCCATATGCTCAAAGCGTATGAGACACCAGGTCATGTACATTTTTCAATGTACAAGTTCTCGCAGAGTTTTAACAACTTAATCTATCTCAGTAGATCTTTATTCCTAGAATAAAGGTTGTTACTCCCAAGAATTCTACGGAGAATTTTCTCGAAAGCCAAGCTTTTGCCGATTATATGGGAATTTCATTTCCAGAAATGAATATGTTATCATTATTTTATTAAAGGACATTCTTGTCAGTGCGCTCCCACTAACCTTCTATATACACAAGAATCATTTTCGTTTTGAATTAAATCATAGACCATTATGATTACATCAAAACGATGATTCCAAGAACCTAATGCTTGCTTCAATCCAAACATGGATCAATAACCTGCAAACCTTGTTTACTGGTTTTTGTAGTACAAAATCGTCAGGATGTTATAAACATCCTCCAAAGGGTTTCCACTTAAGGAAAGCGATTTTGATCATTAACTGACACATTTCATAAATGAAACGTGCAGCTTCAGCAAGCATTTTCCAAATGGATTTGCTGTGGCAACAGGTAAAAGGTTGAACCGTAATCAACACAATGTTGATAACGATACCTTTCCGTTACAAGCCTAGCTTTGTACGTTGGTATGTTGCCATCCATGTATGTCTTCCTTGAAGACTTATGCAGTACCTATAGGCACAATGCCTTATGGTACATCAACTAGTGTCCAAACATAGTTGTTATACATGGAATCCATTTTGGACTCATGGCACTTTGCCATAACGGAAGTCGATACCTTGTATCACTTCTCATACGTAGTCGGTTGGTATACCTCAACAAGATTGACATCTTTATGAGGTGAGATCAGAAACTCATACCCAGGTTGTTTTCTGATTCTCTCTGATCTACGCATTTCTTATGTATACGAAGATTAACGGTATAGTTTCATCCTTGATGAACTATTTGTGTTCCATTAAGGACTTCGTGCCTGAAACAGTATTACTCTGATTTTCATCGAGTTATACCGTCCTCCCACTGACCACTGCATATCGGTAATCCTCTAAGGAAGACCGCATGGCGAGCAACAATTACAATTGTTCTCTAGTGAGATATTTAAGTACTATACTTATGGTTTTTCCTTAGGATAACCTATATTTGGCACTTATCCGATTTGAGTTCTTGTTTGGTATCATCCAAACGTAAGCCTAGCATACCCAAATCAAAAGGAGTGTGAAACCCAATTTCTTTCCCGTTCATATCCAATATGAAGTCTGTCAAACAGAATTTACATGGAACCTTATTCAAAATAAGTTTTGCACTTGTTTATGCTTATCTTTGAAGGAAAAGGTAGCTCAGAGCGACTCATGATTAACCTTATCATGTCCAACAAAATTGGTTTCTCCGTACGGACACACCGTCAAACTGACGTGTTCCAGGAGGAGTCCTCATTTTAAAGAATACTATACTCTTTCAAGTATATTTGAAACTTATTGCTTAAGTATTTTTCCATTTACGGTCTTACCGTGACGGTTTAATACTTCTGCCGATCTATTTGTCTATTTCGTGTCGAAACTCTAAAAGTTTCCGATTTGTGTTCTTTAAAAGAAACACATAACCATAACGTGATGCCACATCCGTTAAGGTCACGAAACATTCATTTCCATATCTAGCCTAGCTAGATATGGGCCCACTTACTTCACTATGAATATGGTTATCAGATCGGTGGCACTTACACTTTTACCAAGTAAATAGTGTTTTAGGTACCTTACCTAATAAACTAGATTCTTAGACTTTATTTGATTAGTCAAATCAGTCCTAGTACCCACTCTTCAAAAGTGTGGATATACGACTCTTGTTTAACTGTGTCCCAGACAACAATGCCACAATTAGTTTCATCTGATCAGATCAGTATGAGCTTATTAGTTTGTCATATTATATGTTCGAGATTTTATTTATATTCAAAATATAAATACTGTTATTCACATCTAATGTGTTTATCTCAATATCATCTTTATACAATAAAACACTTTAGTGTTCTAGAATATAAAGGTTTATCCGCAACGGATTGAACACTGATATAGAGATAATGTTTCTAGTCTAACTAGTTACATTATAACAGTTTCCTAATTTAGGTACATACCCGAAGGTAGTTTCTAAACTTAGGTATCTACGGTCAAAACAGCGACTTTCATCCAGTTTCCGATTCGCATATCAACCTCAGCTTGAAGTCAGTATCCTGCTCACAGCAGATTCTGAACATCAATACATATATTTTATGTACCATACTAAGTATTTTAAAATCCAATTTTAATACTAGTAATGGACATAATATTGACAAACATCCTTAAAGTCAGAGCCTTGCCCTTTCTTTAATTCCTTCGTGTCTGCCATATCCAAACGACAGTCACTTCGGGATATGTCCTTTATCTTCCCAGAAGATAATAACGATATTGCCTTTACCCATTCTCAATATTTCAGAAGTCTTGGCCAAGCCTTGGATTTCTAGAATATTGACGTAAAGTGTGCCTTGCGCTACTTATCTAATTGCAAAGTTTGACTTTGTCTCCTTGAGATTAGTCATTAATTCTCCAAGAATTATTAATTGCAAATATAATACTTCTTAAATCTAAACATAGATTTATTACAAGTATTGAA
>SKCR01052520.1:0-18030 GCA_019454045.1 Zanthoxylum bungeanum | reverse complement strand
TTATTGTACAAAATTAACTATGTGATAATGAAATTGCCTTTTGCCGTTTTGTAATATTATTTACTTTGATATATAAATGGCGAAAGTCCATATGATTAATACCAGATTGAGATGATATGAGACAGTATCAATCAATAAATGTTTAATCATTGAATATCCCTAGTCGGAGTATTATCGAGATCGGACATCGATAATGCGGAATAGACTAGTATTGCGCTTGTGCACGTTGTGAGGGCACAACGGCATAGTTCTCATATATTTAAGTATTGGATACTTATGCAAGTGCGATATGAGGTTGTGTTTTACCGATGGTACGGAAAACAGCTTCGCTCTGGATAGACCCCGCGGAATCCCATTGGTAGTATGTCTGCGTGTCTATGGGAGGCCGCATCAGGGTAGGTGTATATGGTCTTAACCTGAGACTTACATCGCTAGTACTTGCGACAATCGGTAAACTTTGGTTTTGGTGGTTGGGGACCTTAACCGGTTCTGTGTACACCTCTTCTGGGTTTATCGAGAATCGTAGTGTACTGGATGTGATGTCGAGATGGAAGTATCACTTCAGATACATGGAGATGATGATCACACAGGACACAGAACTAGTACTCTATAAAAGGTTGCAACCGTCGGGACAATATGACCAGGTCAGGATTGTCCGATTTAAAGAGACTAGTTGCTTGATGTCCGATATATGTTTCGTACGGGGCAGACACTTCTCCAGCCCCAGGCCTAACATGTGATCGTCCGATACTGGATCGATGTACGCAATACTACGGTATACTACGCTTGATATAGATCTTATATTCCTATAAGAATATTTCTGGAGAATTGGATAGGCATGGCGCTTTGCTAGAAGCCAACCTTGTCTTGTGAATCGGTAAGAACGTAGTACGAGGTACGTACGTGTTCGGATTATCCGACGACCGTATTTACTGCCGACATATCCAGAGATCTCTTGGGTCGCTTCCTGAAGATTCACCTATGATAATTGATTCGGACTTAATTAATCTTGGATTAATTGCGGAGAAACTTTATCTTGGATAAAGTGCCTTATTTAGAGAGAGAACGATTAATTTGGAATTAATCGATAAAATTATTATATTCGATATAATAATCGAAATTCGATTTCGACGCGAAATTAAAATTAGATTTTAATTCGGGCATACAAGTTAATTTAGAATTAATTCGTTAGCGACGTAAATGATAATTTCGCCAGGCGCAATTATTTATTTAAATTCGATTTAATTAACGTCGCGACGTAAGTTCGGTATTTCGGAAATATCGAACCCGAACGCGTGAGTGCACGTGGGCCCACTTTCATTTGGAAACGTGTGGGGCCCACATGACACATGTCATTATATGCATTATTTAATTGTTAATGCATTGCATGGTGATAGTGTACAATACACTCAATGGTTTTGCATGGAGTTTGAGTGTTTGACACTCTAAGCCATTGCATGATTTGTGTCATAAGTTTATTATTAATTTAATAAATATTATGGCATAAATATAAATTGATTTTTGGTAACAAAAATTAATTACACAACTCTCATCTCTCTCTCACAATGCCGTGACTTCCATTAGGGCAAAGAAGATTTGATTTTCTTTTCTCCATTTGCTAGCACATTGAAGGATCAAAGGAGGTGATAGGGAAACCATCAAAGAGCTTGGAATACACAAAGCTTGGAGCTTCAACTCTTCTTCCTCCCTTGACCGAAACTTGAAGCTTGGAGATTCAAAGATTTTCTTCATCACTTCTCATCACAAAAGCTTTGTAAGTATGATTCCGCCATGCTTCAAGATTATTATATATATTCATTTGTTGTATTTCATATGCTTAATCTTTCCTTGGGACATATAATAGAAACCAACATTCAGTGCCTTCGCTAGTGGGGAAATTGGGCAGATGGTTAGTATTGCTGACATAGTTTGACATTGAGTATCTCACCACAAAAGTGGTCAAAGGGCGAGCAGTAGCAGAGTTTCTGGCATTGCAACATGTTGAAGGGGATCAGTATAAGTTTGAATTTCTAGATGAAGAGATCCAAGCAATAATAGTTCATAGATGGAAAATGTATTTTGACGGAGCAGTGAATTACAAGGGAGCCGGAATTGGGATTGTGATAGTGACCCCCGAAGGAGAAACCTTGCCTTTGGCCAAAAGGTTGACATTCATAGTAACAAACAACATGGCCGAGTATGAAGCATGTGCTTTTGGTTTGACTGCATTGATAGCCTTGAAGGTCGAGAGTGTGGAAGTCTACGGAGATTCTATGTTGGTAATCCAGCAGATGCGAGGAGAATGGGAATTGAAAGAAGAACGGTTGAAACCTTACCTTTTTTACCTCAGAAAGTTGGCACAGGTTATCCCCGATTGTAAGTTTCAACACTTGCCTAGAGAAGAGAATCAGATGGCAGATGCATTGGCTACACTTGCAGCGACTTGGGAAAGTCCAGAAAAGTTAGTAATTAGACCGTTGATACTGACAACAGCAAGAAAACATGTTTATGAGATAGAGAGAATTCTGGAAATAGAGGTCGATGATGGTAAACCTTGGTATTATGACATTTAGAGGTATCTGGAACGTGGGGAACTCACAGAGGGAGCAGGCAAAAAAGACAGTAGCCATTCAGAGGTTAGCTTTCCAGTATGTGATTTTGAAAGGGGAACTGTACAAGAGGCAAGAAAAGGGTATTCAGTTGAAATGTGTGAGAAAAGAAGTGGCTCAACAGGTAATGGAAGAAGTACACGCCGGGGTATGTGGTCCACACATGAACGGGTTGAATATATCCCGCAAGATAGTAAGGCAAGGTTTTTACTGGTCAACCATGGAGACCGACTGCGCGAAGATGGTAAAGCACTGTCATGATTGTCAAACACATGGTAATTTGAATCATTTGCCACACACAGAGTTCACGGGTTGTCAGAGCCGTGGCCTTTCTCAGCATGGGGAATTGATATGAATGGAGAGATTCGACCGAATACATCGAATGGGCATCGCTTCATAGTAGTGGCAGTAGATTATTTCTCAAAGTGGGTGGAAGCCGAGTCATTCCGCAATGTTACAGCGAAACAGATGGCAAAGTTTATAGCTCGGAATCTCATTTGTCGGTATGGTATGCCGCACCATGTAGTGACAGATAACGGAGTTCAATTCCAGGGAGAAACGAAGGCAATGCTACATAAATACGGGATAAGTCATCACTGTATAGGCCGCAGGCAAATGGGGCAGTTGAGGCAGCCAACAAGACTATAAAGACGATTTTAGCCAAAATGAGAGAAAACTGCAGAGATTGGGCCGACAAACTACCGTATGCTTTGTGGGGGTACAGAACATCAGTAAGAATAGCAACATGGGCCACGCCTTACTCTTTGGTCTATGGAATGGAAGTAATATTGCCACTGGAAGTGGAAATACAGTCTATGAGGGTATTAGCAGAGACAGAGTTACTAGAACAAGAATGGGTTGCACAAAGGTTTGATCAATTAGTACTGCTGGATGAGAAGAGAACGAAGTCTTTGTATCACATGCAGTTGTATCAGAAGAGACTGGCCCCGAGCATTCAATAAGAAAGTACGTCACACCAAGATCAGAAAGGGTGATTTGGTACTCAAGCAGTGGAGGCTATCGACGACAGATCCGAGAGGAAAGTTCAGACCTAACTGGGATAGACCTTACATAGTGCAGAAAGTAATGGGAAATAGGGCAGTGAAACTGTCAGACTTGGAAGGTAACGAGTTCATTGAGCCGATCAACGTGGACAGATTGAAGTAGTATTTTGCCTAAGAAAGAGAAGACTTGGCAGAAGGCCTAACCCAACGGGATAAGAAAACTCATGCATGCATGCATACACGTAACACATTTTGGCATTCGTTTTGGGTTTGTTTCGTATTCGCAGGTTTTGAAGAAGAAAAGAGAAGGCGGCAAAGACAAGCCAATTAAAAGCATCATCATACCAGCATCAGTTTTGGGATGCATCCCAGGGGGCGAGGCCCACATCAATACTAGCAGCAGTCTTGGGGATGCGTCCCGCGGTTGAGGCCCACGTCAACACATATACCAGTTGCAGTTATTGAGATGCGTCCCAGGATCGAGGTCCATTGCATCATCAGTTTCGGGATGCGTCCCAGGGTCGAGGCCTACCTTTTGTCAGTGCTATTGGGATGCATCCTCGGGTCGAGGCACCCGTTTTCGGTTGCATCTATTGGGATGCGTCCCAGGATCGAGGTCCACTGCATTATCAGTTTCGGGATGCGTCCCAGGGTCGAGGCCTACCTTTTTTCAGCGGTATTGCGATGCATCCCAGGGTTGAGGCCCCCGTTGTCGGTTCAAGTTATCGGGATACGTCCCAGGGTCCTTGGCCCCCTGCATCGTTAGTGTTGGGATGTGTCCCAGCGTTGAGGCCTATATTTTTTCAGCGGTATTGGGATGCGTCCTAAGGTCGAGGCCCCCGTTGTCAGTTACAGCTATTGGGATGCGTCCCAGGATCGAGGTCCACTGCTGCATCAACTCAGTTCGAGGCAGCTGGCGAGCAGTAAAGTGAAAATGCATTGCATAACTTTGATAGGATTGTTCAAAGTCACACACTGCACAAGTTCCATCAAAGTGGGGGCGACTGTAGGCACTACATTTTGCATAAGTCCCTATGATGAGTCTCATTTGGAGACACTACCTTTTAAGTCACGAAAGTCGTGGGAAACGGTCATTGGAAGGGGAAATTCAGAGCGAGCATGTCATCAGATTCATTTCACAAGTTCACTATTTTTCGTTCGTACTGCGTTCATGGCCACGTTTGAATGATTGCGGGCCCCCTGCATCGTTAGTGTTGGGATGTGTCCCAGCGTTGAGGCCTATATTTTGTCAGCGGTATTGGGATGCGTCCTAAGGTCGAGGCCCCCGTTGTCAGTTGCAGCTATTGGGATGCGTCCCAGGATCGAGGTCCACTGCAGCATCAACTCAGTTCGAGGCAGCTGGCGAGTAGTAAAGTGAAAATACATTGCATAACTTTGATAGGATTGTTCAAAGTCACACACTGCACAAGTTCCATCAAAGTGGGGGCGACTGTAGGCACTACATTTTGCATAAGTCCCTATGATGAGTCTCATTTGGAGACATTACCTTTTAAGTCACGGAAGTCGCGGGAATCGGTCGTCGAAAGGGGAAATTCAGAGCGAGCATGTCATCAGATTCATTTCACAAGTTCACTATTTTTCATTCGTACTGCGTTCATGGCCACGTTCGAATGATTGCGGGCGTTCGTGTAGCATTCGAATAAGCGTTCGAACGGCGTCGGTATTTCTGGTTTTGCTGCTAGCCTCACGCCCAAGCCTAATTAGCCCACCAAAGCCAATAAAACACATCCCAATTAATAAAACACATATTTAACACATGAGGAATTAAAGAAAATATTATTTAAATCATATACCAAATTAAATAAAACATTAAAATCAATCAACCAATTATATTCCTAACTTAACAAATATCTTGCCTAAACAACACAAATTAAATATATTGACTTCCTAGTTTGAAATATTTTTGTCCCCCCTCAATCTTAGGATTTCCTTGTTTGACAGCAAATCAAATCCCCCTTAAATGCCAAATCTCTTTCCTTGTCAAGCAAAGATTTAACCCTAGCCCTTTGCCTATAAAAAGAACCCAATTCCACCATTGAGACCCCCTAGCTGATTCATAGAAGAAAAAACCTCTCCAACCCGGACTCACACGCATACAGCAATAAAAAAAGCCTATTGATCCACGCATACAGCAAGCAAATATTTCTCTTCTCCTCCTACACCCTTAGCCAAAATCACAGCCCCATAAACCCCTCCATTGTCGAAAACATTACAACCTGAAACACCACCGAAACAACCCCTATACAGCAGCCCCATATCACCAAAATACCTAAACAACAGCCCCTAAATCACCTAAACCAGTGACCAACAAAAACTGTGCTTTTAATCCCTAAAATAATAACTAAAAACTGCACTTAAAGCCTTTAGAAACATCCAAAAACAGTAGCCTAAAACACCAAAAATAGAGACCAAAATACAGTAGCGAATCAGAGTCGAAACAGCAGTGAATCGGAGTCAAAACAGTAGCTTGAGCAGTGGAACATCGAGGAAAGGCGTGAACCCTGTGAACCAGAGGAGTTGCTGAGCATTTCCCCCTTTTTCGACGACCATGCACCGTACTTCCGAGAGTCGACATAAAAGGTTAGACGTGAGGGTACTTCTCCTATTATTTCCATCTATCTTTTTAATTGTTTTATTAATCTTTGTCCCATGAGAGTCGTTTATTAGTGCATGATTGTGGCCCTTGAATGAATGAAAAATGTGTCGCCTCTCATGGTATATACGATGAAAACCCGGACATAAATTTCATAGCCGATTCCGAATGGACGGTAGTATGATCTGTACTCGGGATACAACTTCATGTAACACTTGAGTACTCGGCACATACTCTATTTTATCTTGATTTGTTTATTGTCGTCATTTATTTTCTGCATCTTATTTGTTTGAGTAATGATGAGGTCAAGCGCATGGGTTTAGTAAGTGCGATTAAATGTCCTCTATTTCGAGGGGTTCAAATCATTTACCATGATGCTTCATCGCGCCAGATGATGTGTATTCGTTTGGATGTACGATATATTCAATTAGATACACGAAGTCCGATATCGTTGTCTTTACTTTTTATATTGGTCATGTGTTGTTTGCGCATGGGCTTAGTAAGTGCGATTAAAGGTCCTCTATTTTGAGAAGTTAAAATCCTTTACCTCGATGCTTTGCCGCGCCTGATGATGTATAGTCGGTTGAAGGTGAGATATGTTCAATCGGGTATACGAAGTCTGATATTGTTGCCTTTATTTTTATATGCATTATGATGTGATGCGCATGGGCTTAGTAAGTTGATTAAAGGTCCTATATTTTGAGAGGTTAGAGAACCTTTACCACGATACTTCGCCGCGCCTTTTATTTCGTTATTCGCTTTTCTCCATATGTCATCTTCTTGCATAATCATGCATCATGTTGCAATGCGCATGGGCTCATGGTCCTTCATCTTGAGGGATAAAAAGCCTAAGGGCTACCTTTACCACAACGATTTGTCGTGCCTTTTAGCCCGTTATTATTGATTAGGTATCATATATTCATCCGTTCACGTATGTGTCATGTTGTTTACTGCATTTTGGGGGTCACTGCTGTAACCCCGTTCGAACGCATTTCTTTACGCCATACGAATGTGAGCATTCTGTTTCATTTCCGTTCGAACTCGTTTACGAACGCTACTCAAATGCAAACCTTCTGTTTACCGTTCGAATGCGTTTACGAACGCTACTTGAACGTGTAAGCATTTGTTTCATCAGGTATGGTCCCGTTCGAACGCATTATCAAATGCCATACAACGAGAACCTTCTGTTTACCGTTCGAAGGCTACACGAATGCACATACACTGAACTGAGTCCTCTTCATCATATTTTATGCATAATTGCCCCTATTGGTTATCCCTGTGTATTACAAACCTGATTGCTTCTCTTTAATATGCATGCTTGTATAATTATTGCATGTTTGCGCTTCCATGATTATCAATGCAATATGTTTGTGAAATTATGTGTTTGCCATCATTCTGATTCAATTTAATGCATGCTTGTATGATCATTGTTTGCTTGTGTTTCTGTATCCATGAATATAATGTGCTTATGAATTTGCATGCTTGCCGTATTTCATTTACTTTTATGCACGCAAATTCGGACATAGATTATATGCAAATAGGTTGAATGCAAATATGAAAATGTGTTACATGTGAACTTAGATTAACTTTTGATGTATGCATGCGAACTTAGGTGTAAAATTATCCTTGGAAACATGTTGCTTAGGCTTAGTTGAATTATTGCACAAATCATTTAGTACAAGTGACATAGGTAAGGGACCATTCCAAACCCAATGGTTTGAGGTTTTCCCTTGCGAGGGGTGAGTGCGGCCTTAAATCTTTTCCCCGGTTCACACTGGGTGGCGACTCCATTATTCTCCGGTTTAGTCCCCCGCGGGCTACTCCGTACTCCCAACTAGGCCGCGAGCCTAGAACAGCATGCGTTGCCCAGTTTCTGTTTCCCACAATGATGTGATTTCCGGATGAGCGGAATGCATGTTCTCTTTTGTGGTATATCGGATGGAAACTCGGACGTAATTTCCGTAGCCGATTCCGAATGGACGGTATTACGGTTTGCATTCGGGATACAATGCCACGTACTACTTAAGAGACACACGTATTTCGTTTCATCCAATCTTGTATTTGAGCATGTTATAGTTAGTAGATTATTTATTTGTTTAACATGATTTAATCTAGTAGGTTATTTATTTATCTAAGCATGATTTAGTCTGGAATATTGTTTATTTTTAAGTATGACTATATTATTTCTTTATGCATGATTTAATACTTTGATTTTGCATTAGGAATTTAGTTTACGTTTTGTTTGAGTAGTTATTTATTTGTTCTTTGTGTTTGATGATTCGACATGATCGTTGTGTGATATTATATGCTTGTCGTTATATGACTTATTTTTAAAGCATGCGAACTTAGTCATAGGATTTATTTTGATGAATGCGGACTAGATCTAAGTTACCTTTGAGCATACATGTTGAGTAGATTCAGTTAGTTTATTGCACAAATGATATCATTACAAGTGACATAAGTAAGGGACCATTCTGAACCCAACGGTTTGAGGTCTTCCCTTGCGAGGGGTGAGCGCGGCCTTAAATCACATTTTCCCGGTTCACACTGGGTGGCGACTCCATGTTATTTCTCCAGTTTAGTTCCCCCGCGGGCTACAACGTACTCCTAACTAGGCCGCGAGCCTAGAACATCGTCGACAATTTCTGTGTTCTACATATATATATATATATATATATTTCTTTTATATAACATCTTCAATCCATGTAACGATCTTTGGGCCAGTGACTCCCAAGCCAGTTGGCTTTAGGGTACTAGGTGTTAAAACACCCCTACGGACTTAATTACTCAAATCTCATTTTTTTTATTCCATCGCTTTTTTAGATGCTTCCTCCAATTAAACTAGAGCACTGAATATTACAAACTTTTCACTTACAACTCATGGCCGTATGTTACCATGCATGTTGATAATACCTGGTAACTGAGCAAATGAAGATCCAATTTTAATCACTATTATGGAGAATTCACAAATTAAATAATTCAAAATGAAATAAACAAAAATTATCTTGTTACAAAATAGGTTGATATACATCTAAAGAGTGGAAATTCCTTACTCAGTTATCTCACACTAATTTCACATGATTAGTCAAATTAAAAACATAAAAACACAATAATTTATTTATTAAAAAATTAATAATTTTTTTGAATTTTTTGAAATTTTTGGACTAAAAACCAAGCAAAAACAACACAACGAAAAAATAAAGTAAAGATACTAATCAATTATTCCCCTCCCCCAAACCTAATTGAAACATTGTCCATAATGTCTAAAAACTAGAATAAGAGTATAGATAATAGTACCTGTGATGAGTGGTAAATGTATCCCTATTTTCCACTCATTGGCGTAATAGTTTGTATAGTTTCTTGAGTTTTATGAATATTTTGATTTGTTTTGTGTTATTTTGAAGATAAATAAAGTTTCAGGACATTCTGGAGGTAATTTGGAGCCAAAACTTTGAAAAAGGATAGAAAATGGCAAAATAGTAATTTTGCGCATCACGACAGGCAGCCTGTGTCGCGACGCCTAATGTGCGCCGCTCCATGCTAACATGCACCCAGGACACATGTCAGAATCTGAGAAGTTTGACTTTGCTAACGTGCACCGTGCCACATGTCAACATCACATCCCATCTGCTAACGTGCACCGTGCCACGTGTCATCATCCTATGGTGCCCATTATCGCCATCGCCATGTGTCAGCCATGTCATCGCCACGTTCGAGTCAACATTGCCAAATCACTACAACGTCATCATCAGCCAATCATAACGTGCCACATGTAACAATCCTACGGTGTCGATAATCGCTATCGCCACGTGTCGCCACGTCATTACCACGTCAGCTCAATTATTGAATTAATCATCCAAAATTCCACATCATCGGATAAGAATCTCGGCGGAACCAATCAGAGAGTGACACGTGTCCGCGTCGTAACCCAAGAACAACTTGCTCGTCGCGACGCGGAGACCTTATTGACGCCTATAAATTCAGCTCGAAATTTCAGTTTCAGTTGTACCTTCCTCTCTATAATTCTCTGAATAAATAAGGAGTTTGTATCTATTTTTCTTTAATTTCAGTTTTGTAATTAATTTTTATTTACTTTTTGTAAGCGTAATTTACTTCTTTATTTTTTCAGTTTTTACTATTTAGCTATGAGGAGGTAACTTCCCCCTGCTATGGTGAAAGGTAAAATTTTTATTACTGCTATTTAGATTTATCTCCCTTAATTATAATATATTTACTATTTAAAATTTGACTTAATGAGGATACCGCTATATTCGCCGGTTGGTAATTGATATTAAATTAGTTTTAATTTGACTAACCAAGGATACCGCCTGGTTGGTCGGTTGGTAATTTACCGCCTATATGGCTGGTTTATGGACAAATAATGTTACCGCCTTGATGGCTGGTCGGACTTAATTTGACTTAATCTGGTTATCGCCTATATGGCTGGTTGGTAATATCATCACAAGTTAATATATTATATTAAGGGAGATATCTAAAGTAGTAGTGGTAAAAGTGGATCATTTTACCCCTAGCATTTTATTTTATTGTAATTTTACTTTTTAGTATTTACTTTACCGCATTTACTTTTCAGCATTTTACTTTATGTCTTTTATTTTTAAGTTTTTACTAGCCCTAGTTATGTGTCGTAACTAAGTTAGTTATCTGGGGTTGTGATTAATTTTAATATCACCGGTTTATAAGTGGTTATTTTAAAGTTTGGGTAATTTAAAGATTTACTTATTAAGTCTTAAGTTTAATGCGTCTTGTTAACTGGCCACTAATAAGATTGATCTGGTAAATCTAAAATAAACTTGACAAAGGAATTTTAGGTTTCAGCCTTAGACTTAGTAGCCCACGATCTTCCTTGAGGATAAATAACCCTTTAATAGATTTCCTTACAGGATATACATATACCTGTCGGGCGAGGGTAACCATAATTGGAACTTAATATTAATGAATCCAGGTAATTTGGTTGACAAAGACATATGGTTTAATTATGTTATACTGGGTAATTGCATTTGACCATCGACAGAGGCTTTTGCATAATTACGTGTTCCATGTTAGTAAACTGATATATTACACAAACATGAAATAACTACTTCATCTTTTAAAATATATTGGAAAGATTCACAACCCTGGATAGTTTCTTAATACTGAATTTAATTTAATTTAATTTGGAGCAATTTTATTTACTTATTTTTAAGTTAAAAATCATCACCATTTCAAATCAATCAATCAACCTGTTAGATACTAGTAATCATTTGACCTCATAAAATTAATAGATTAGGTATTAAGTTCTCGTGGGATCGATACTTTTTATACTACTTGAACGGTACATGCGCTTGCATTATACGCTTGTGATTACACCGGTCAAGTTTTTGGCGCCGTTGCCGGGGACTTATTTATCTTTCACTATTAGTTTTGAGGTTAGATACCTTTTCTTGTATCAAATTTTCTATTTGCTTATTATTTCTGTTTTCTTGTGTTTCAGGTTATCAGACACTACATGAGATGAACCAGAAGCTTTGAACTCCGACTGCTTGACCCAGAAATTGAAAGAACCATCAGACAGTTGAGAAGGGAAAGGCGTGAAGGCCAAGAAGCTTTAGTCAACATGGAACTTGAACCTCTGGAAGTTGCACCACCAATACCCATTCGAGACAGAACCATTCCAGTGGTTGACGGCTTCATTTCCTGTATTCTACTTCCTCTCTTGCCAGCAAATGCGTGTGACATCAAAACATGCATTCAGATTATTCAACAGTCAGTTCAGTTTGGGGGGAATGCAACTGAAGATCCTAATGCCCACATCAGCAACTTCCTGGAAGTTTACGGCACTTTCAATTACAACTGAGGAGCTGAAGAAGCAATGAGACTGCGGGTTTTTCCACATTCCTTGAAAGACAGAGAAAAAGGTTGGCTACATTCACTACCAGCTGGTTCCATCATAACTTGGAACACTGTAGCCACCTAATTCCTTGCAAAGTATTTTCCACCAGCCAGAACAGCAAAACTGAGGAATGACATCACATCTTTTGTACAACATGACACGGAAAATCTCTACGAAGCTTGGGAAAGGTGCAAAGATTTGCTCCGGAAATGTCATCACCATGAAATTCCAAAAATGCTTCAAGTCCAAACTTTCTATAATGGACTTTCTGAACTGGTGATAACCACAATTGATACTGCTGCATGAAGAGCTTTGATGGCAAAAGGAGAAGATCAAGCCTGAGACTTAATCGAAGAAATGGCTAACAAAAATTCCTTATGGCCAACAGAAAGGAGCATGTTTCAAAGAATTGCTAGAATTTATGAAGTAAGAGCCAATACAGCAGTCAACACCAAACAGGATCAGATATGCAAATTCATGGAGACTCTCAGCACTGGATCCAAAAGTTCACCATATGGAGGAGCACTAGAACCAAACCAACTTGAAGAGACGGTTAATTATGTCAACAATTTAAACATACATGGGAACAATCCATATTCCAACACCTAAAACCCAAGGTGGAGGAATCATCCTAATTTCTCAATAAGCAACAACTCAGGGTAAAGTAACTATCCACCACCAGGATTCCAAAAGTAAAACCAGGAGTTTGAAAAAGAACCAGAAATGAAAGAATGGATTGCAGAGATGTTCAAAAAGCAACAAGCAGCATATGATGCTATTTTTCAGAGCCAATCTACTTCCATTAAAGCAGTGGAGAATCAAATTGGACAACTGGCCAATGCTCAGAGTTACAGACTACCAGGAAATCTTCCTAGCAACAGAGAACCAAATCCAATCAACATTGGGAAAGAGCAATGTCATTCAATTAAATTAAAAAAGCAGTACTGAAATCAACAAAGATGTTGGAGTCAAGGCAACTAATAAGGAAGTTCCTAAAAAAAGCAGTGAAGCAGTTCCATAGATGGAGGAAAAAGAAGCAAAGGAAAAAGACCAAATCACTCCACCTCCACCTTTTCCACAGAGTCTTCAGAAAAAGAAACTGGACAAGCAGTTTGCTCGATTCTTGGAGATTTTCATAAAGCTGCACATCAACATCCCATTTGCAGAAGCCTTGGAACAAATGCCCGGCTATGTCAAATTCATGAAAGACATTCTTTCACGAAAATGGAGATTGGGAGATTACGAGACATTAGCATTATCAGAAGAATACAGCGCTATCATTCAGAGGAAGCTTCCCCTAAAATTGAAAGATCCTGGCAGTTTTACCATTTCTTGCATCATAGGAGAGCATAACTTTGGTAGGGCTTTGTGTGATATAGGCGCAAGTGTTGACTTGATGCCTTTTTTATATTTTCAGGAAATTACAGATTAGAGAAACAATGCCCACCTCAGTCTCTCTATAACTTGCTGATAGAACGCTCGTATTTCTTAGAGGTGTAGTTGAAGATGTGTTGGTCAAGGTTGACAAAATTATTTTCCTAACAGATTTTATTATCCTTGATATGGATGAAGACGCAGACGTGCCAATCATCCTCGGGAGACCGTTCTTAGCTACATGTCGAACCATTATTGATGTACAAAAATGAGAAATAACCATGAGGGTACATAACCAAGAAGTGACATTCAATATTTTCAAGGCCATGAATTTCCAAGATGATGAAAAGAATGAGGAATGTTTCAAACTTGATGTGATACATAGTACCATCCAGAACTCCAATGCAATACAAAGTTCTACAAGTCAATTGTCTATGGAGCCTGAAGATAAAGCATTTTACGTACTGAAGAAGCTTATTCTTGCACTACAAGTAGCAGAAGAGGAACAGTTCCACCAACTCAAAGACTTGGAGGAATTTCACATACATCATTTTTAGAATTCCAAATTGTACAAAGAAAAGGCCAAGAAGAGACATGATGAGAAGTTAGTGCGCATACAACTGAAACCAGGGCAGAAGGTACTGTTAAACAAATCAAGGGTGAAACTCTTCTCATGGAAGCCAAAATCATGGTGGTCAGGTCCATTCCTAATCACCAAGGTTTTACCAGATAGATCCGTCCAGTTACATGATCCCGACTCTAACAAAACATTCAAGGTTAAAAACAAGTGTGTCAAGCACTACTGGGGAGAATCATTTGAACGACAAAAAGAAAGTGCCACACTTTCAGATTAAGCCTAATATTTGGGCAGCCACGTCTAGCTCACGACATTAAACTTAGTGCTAGCTGGGAGGCAACCCATGCAATCTTTGTATATATTGTTATTTGGTGTGATTTCATTTGGTGTGTTTAGTTTTGCAGGTTAAGTTATTTCGGAATAGATGAAGTGCTATCAAATCTTCACAAGCAATTTCTTTCTCTCCCTCAAAAATCTCTGATGAAAGTTTACAAAGTTCGCTTGGAACAAATGAGATTACTGATGATCAAAGGTATTCCTAATGACATTCGTTAGATTATTGAAGCACGAGTCCGATTGGCAGGTGAGTCATCTGGTTATTTTATTTCACATCTGACTGGTTTAGGAAGAAGCACCTATGCTAAAAAGAGAAGAGCCAAATAATGTGGGTTTGTTATAAATGTGCTCGTATGTT
This sequence comes from Zanthoxylum bungeanum, assembly GCA_019454045.1. Taxonomy (NCBI): domain Eukaryota; kingdom Viridiplantae; phylum Streptophyta; class Magnoliopsida; order Sapindales; family Rutaceae; genus Zanthoxylum; species Zanthoxylum bungeanum. Next base: position 3,268 of record SKCR01052520.1, on the reverse strand, counting down.
TTGTGATACTCGTTGTCGTTCTTTAGGAATGGTGTCTGATAACCGCGAAGATAAGATTAATTTCATTAGTGATGGCTTGAGTAAGGAGTCTTTGGATGACATATCTAAAACTCTTGAGATGCATCCCAATGGATATGTGTATCACGAAATTCATGTGTTATATGCATAATTCCAAAAGGAAAGACAACAGTTAAGTCTCGGGAATCTGACTCAAAAAGACCTTGTTTGTCAATTTATAAGAAAATTGGATAGGAAGCTTGTCCCTAACGCATAGACATCAATCAAGACGCTACGTTTCTTGTATATATTATATCTCTTTGTCTTTTCCTAATAATTGTAATTTGTTTTGTTGTTTTCTTTTATTTTCTCCGACAAGATCTAGACCTTTTTGACTATCACGATTTATTTTACTATTTAACTAATAATTGTCATTTGGCAGGTACTAGTGCTATTATTTTTACTAACCCTTTTCAGGTGTTATAAATTCAACTCATCATTGCACTTTTGAAGACATCCAGAACAAATTCAACTCATTTGCGGTACTAGTGTTGGTGTTAAATCGTAAAACATAGCAGTAGCACAAGAATTGGGTCGAGTCTTAGGTGCAAGGAATATGCACTTAGTATATGGCGATGGCAATCTTGGACATATGGGATCGTTTCAAAGGCCGTACAGGAAGAAGGCAGTCAAGTCTTGGGAATCATTCCAAAACCTTTGGCGGAGGCAAATCTTATTGGACCATCAAACGGAGAAGAACTAATTATGACAGGTATGTTTGAATGACTGGTAGAAATGATTGACCATGCTAATGCTTTTATTGCTTTGCCAAGTGGCTTGGGTACAATGGAGGAAATTTTTACAGTATTATCTTGGGTGAACTTGATAATACACCAGAAACTGCTTGGACTGTACAACATTGAAGGATTTTATGATTTTCTTTGTGTATTTCTTGATGATTCCCGGATAAATGGGTTTCTGAAAAAACCTATGAAAGAACTCCTCTTTACTCCCAGAACTGCTCCAGATCTAATTGACCAACTCTTAGCCTTTGAACCAAAAATTGACCCTATCATTTCAAAGATAAATTGGTCCGAGAACGATCGTGGTAAGAGGCGTCGGATTAATCTGGATCTTAAGCTTTAATTTTTTGTGTAGAATTTCAGTTAACCAGGTACTATCTTCATAACTCTTCTTCTACTTAAGACCTTGGGGACAATGTCTCATTTAGGTTTGGGGGAGGGAATTAGTTGATTAGTATCTTGTTTTTAGTTTGTGTGTTGTTTTTATTTTTAGTCCAAAATGTTTTAAAAAAAAATTGAAAAATTTTACCAAAATCAAAAAGATATTTTATGTTTTTGTGTTTTTAATTTGATTAATCGGGTGAAATTTGTGAGAGATAGCTGTGTAAGGAGTTTCCACTCATGATACGTATTTCAACCCATTTTCGAAACAAGTTAATTTTTGTTTATTTCCTTTTGAATTATTTAATTTTTAAATTCTCCATAAAATTGACAAAAATGGATCTTCATATGCTCAGTTGGCAGGTATTATCAACATACATGGTAACATACGGACATAAGCCGTAATAGAAAAGTTTGTAATATTCAGTGCTCTAGTTTAATTGGAGGAAGCATCTTATAAAGTGATGGAGTGAAAAAAAAAACATCTGAGATCTGAGTTATTAAGTCTGTAAGGGTGTTTTAACACCTAGTGCCCTAAAGCCAACTGGTTTAGGAGTCACTGGCCCAAAGCTCGCTACATGGATTAAGGATGTTGCAAAAATATATATATCTGGAGTGTGAGTAATTAAGTCCGTAGGGGTGTCTTAACATCTCGTGCCCTAAAGCAAACTGGTTTGGGAGCCACCAACCCAACACTCGCTACATAGATGGATGATATTTTATATAAATAAAAAAAATCGAAAATCAGAAGAAAAAAATATTTCAGAAAAATTGGAAAAAATTTTCCATTACTACAAAAAGGTGTGAATTCTGATAAAACTTGAGGACAAAAATATTACTCTCATATCAACTGCACTTGTGACTGTTGTGGGCAAAAATGAGTTGATTATTATTTTATTGGCTGTGTATATTGAGAATGGTAAATATAATCGCAGAATTTACTTATTCGGTAATTTAGAAAGAAAGAAAACAACTAGTAACTTGGAGTAGAAGTTTCATCTGAATAGTCACTAAATTCTTTATTCTCTTTTCTCTTGTCTTTTTGATTTTGTGTTAGTTTTACTATCTTTTTACTTTTGTAAAATGTTTGTGGGTATCATTGTTGTAAACCCTCACGAGACTATAACTCATCCACTAGGGACACCTAGGGGTTTAAAGGTTTGTTGCATACGCTAAATGCAACCATGATCCCTAAGAAAATGGCTTAGCTTAATTTTATTTTTATATTTTGTTTTGCTCGAGGACTAGCAAAATGTTAGGTTTAGGGATGTGATGAGTGGTAAATGTATCATTATTTCCGACTCATTTGACCTAATATTTTTTATAGTTTCTTGAGTTTTATGAATATTTTGATGTGTTTTGTGTTATTTTGTAGATAAATAAAGTTTCAGGACATTCTAGAGGTAATTTGGAGCCAAAACATTGAAAAAGGACACAAAAGGGAAAAATGGTAATTTGGTGCGTCGCGACGCCTAACGTGCTAACATGCGCCGGGGACACGTGTCAGAATCTAAGAAGTTTGACTTTGCTAACATGCACTGTGCCACATGTCTGTTGGTTTCTATAATATGTCCCAAGGAAAGATTAAGCATATATGAAATACAACAAAGAATATATATAAAAGATGAAGTATGGCGGAATCATACTTACCAAGCTTTAGTGATGAAGAAAAACAAGCCAAATGGAAGCTCCAATGTTGGGATGATTCGGCCAAGGAAGACAAGAAGAAGGAAGCTCCAAGCTTTGTGTATTCCTTGCTCTATGATGGTTTCCCTATCACCTCTTTTGATCCCTTGAAGGTGCTAGCCTTGCATGTTCCAAACATCAACCTTTTCTTCAAGCTTTTGGCAACCAAATTTGAAGAAGATGAAGACCAAAACTGCATGCAGTTTTCGGTCAAGAAAAAAAGAGAAGAGAGGATTTTCTTTATTGATTTTGATTCCAAAAATCAATTTATATTTATGCCATAATATTTATTAAATAATAATAAATCTATGACACAAGCCATGCAAATGCTTAGAGTGTCAAACACTCAAATTCCATGCATAACATTTGAGTGTAATATACACTATCACCATGCAATGCAT
>SKCR01052519.1:0-18121 GCA_019454045.1 Zanthoxylum bungeanum | reverse complement strand
TATCAAATAAAGTAACTTATTAGTTTCCAGGACAATCCTGAAATTTTATTCCCAATTTGAAAATTAAAGTCGTTTAAAATATTTTTCACCCAAGATTATGTTTTAAACACTAATATTTCAATTATCTTTATTCTAATAGTCCAACTATTTAATCAACGATTTAGGTAGTATTTATTATAATGATTACTATAGTCTAACTATATAATCAACTATAATTTAATTGATTAAATTCAATTATATTGATTACTATAATCCAATTATAAAATCAACTATAATTCAATTTATTAATTCAAATATATTGATTACTATAATCCAATTATATAATCAACTATAAATGAAATAGTTTGAATACAGTCCAACTGTTTTAATTAATACAACAATAATATTAATTTATTTGACGAATATTTGAAATGAACGCGTATGGCAAGTTATTAAACGAATATTGCAAATTTAATACTTGCCTCCCACTATTTTTCGGCAAGCCTCTAACCCTCTGTTGAGTACTCGGGAAACTGTGTTTCCTAGTGGGCTAGGATCCCGTTAAATATCACACAATATTGACTTTGGCCAACAAATTGTATGATAATTAACTAGGTAGATCTCTAATATCAATTGGATCCCATCCAATTCCTAGATCCAGTATGGGGACATCCAAGTCCGAAACATATATTATATATATGCCAATATATTCAATATATTACCTAACCTTTTTCTTCTGAATCAACTAAGCCTTGGCTTTGGCACAACAAACTTAGTGATCCCAGTTAAGCGGAACCCATTGACCATGGAAAGCTTCGTAATCAATGTCGATGGACAAGAAGTGCTCTTGACTTTGGCCAACAAACCACAACTTGGACAAGACACTGATATGGAACAAAGCTCTCGTGATTCAAACACATCCTCGACGGACAAAGGCTTTGACTTTGGCCAACAAATCAATGCCAGTCTTGGATCTTGAGTAAGAATCACTCAATGGAAGGAAAAACGCTTAATATTTTGTGAGGGTTTTTCGCGTGCAAATTGGCAACCAATTTATTATCTTTGTTAAGGTCTCATCATCATAGAGCCTTAAACATGCATTCTAAACACATAATAAGGCGCATATAAATAAATAATAATGATATGCGGATGGATACTTAACACATTGATCCTAGATCAAATCTCTCCATTTCCTCTCTCCCGCTAGCACAAGTATTACTTCTACCCGTTACATAACACTTCTAAAGAAACTTCATTTACATTGAGAGGAATTGAAAAGAGAAATACATAGAGTAAGGAGGTAATAGGCTGGACACGCAGGTCCAATTAATAAATTCTAAATTTATTACAACAATTTCCAAAATTACCCCACCCATCTAATATCCATCCGATATACATTATTCATGCATCGCAACCATGTATTCACACAAGTATGTTATCAATCAATCTAATCCAATTAATTAATCTGATAATTAATGACCATCCAATGTTCAAACAACGATTTGATTTTGTGCGAGTCCAACTCGTTTTGCGAATAAGTACTCAAAGTACGAATTCTTGAATTAAATTAAACTACAACATTAAATCCAATTTAATATGTATTTAATACTAATTCACCTATTTAATTCCGAATTAAATATTAATTTTATTAACGAACCTTTACGACTTAAATTCCAAATTTAATCGTTACGGGTCTCAAAGCCCGATTAACATCCAATGTCAATTTAATTAAAGTCCAATGGGCTTTTAATTAATTTCATTAAGGCGTGGACTTTTGGTCAACTTGGGTCAAACCCAATAACCAAAGCCCAATCAAAGAATAACCCCATAAGCCTAGAAATCAATTTAGGCCCAATTAATAATTAAAGGTCCATTAAGTCATAATTGGACATTATGGAAATGGTTTTGGGCCCAATTGGATCCAACCAATTTAGCCTAAACCCATCTTGGTACAACCAAGCCCATTAAAGCCCAATAACAACTTTTAAGCCCAATTTCCAAAATTAGCCCAATTAATTTAATTCCAAAAATTCCAAATTTCTCAATTAAATTAACAAAAGTGTATTACACAATTAATTACCCAAATCAATATTTCCAAAACACCAATTAGCCTAATTAATCATGCTCATTAACAACAAAACATGTCCAACACATTTTTATCAAAAATCAAACCTATTTCATGCTATAATGTCCAATTCGAATTCAATCCAATTAAATCCAATTCAACATTAAATCAACATCCCAACATGATTCCAACTCATCCAATGAATCAAAAATAAAAAATTCCAAGACATTAGGGTTCATCCAAGATTCGGCCAAGCCATGTAATTTGGGGAAAATTGTTCCAAACCATTTTTCATGAAATTGATCCAATCAATCTTCAATAAAACATCATTTTAGCATACTTAATCAAACAATTCAACCAAATCATGCTTAAAATCAATTTACCCAATTTTAACCATAAATCAAGTTTCATGCTTTTAACTCGCTCTAATACCATTGTTGGAAAAACTCTAAGTCCCGAGGATCAATTATCAAGCAAGAAACAACATATGAATACATCGAGGAAGTCGCAGAATATTTATATCAATCGGTTGAGTGACGTGAGGGACAACAAAAATTCTTTTTTGCCTCCTTGGAAGTCACGGTAGTGGGCTGTTTTGATGTTCCAAAATTCGGCCATCTTGGTCCTCCATTGATGCTCCAAGCTTATCATGGTGATTCCATGCTCATGAAATTAGTTCCCTATTACCTTTGTATGTACTCATTTAAGTGCTAGCTCATGTTGATTTTTGCCACAAAAACACCATCTTCATCCTTAAGCCATGACAAAGAGAGAGAAGAAATTGTTTTATGTATATCTTAATTGATTTTCCAAAAACCAATTAAACATATACCACTTTTCAATTTCAAAAAAGTCAATGGTAATAAAGCCTCAACCACTTCCATCAACTATTCACTCATTCAAGTGACAAGTTGTCACATCACATCACTCAAAGTGACAAGTGATTTGACGCTTGAAGTGACTAGCGATTTGGTGCTTCATGTGACTTGCGGGCAGCACTTGAATTCGAAATGCGAGTACGCTCGCAAACACTCTCAGGCTCGTGTTCGCTAATTCCAATTAACGAATTTTCCGTCGCGACGTAATTAGATCATTATGCCTAGCAAAATCACTATTCACGTCGCTAACGAATTAATTCTAAATTAACTCGTTCGCCCGAATTAAAATCTAATTTCAATTCCGCGTTGAAATCCATTTCGAATAATATATCGAATATATTATTTTATTGACTAATTCCAAATTAATCTTTTTCTCTCTTTAATTAATATTTTATCCCAGATAAAATATCTCCGTAATTAATCCGAAATTAATTTTCTCTCTCATCTAATTAATCCCAGATTAATAAAGTGCGAGTCATACGTCATCGTTGAATCTTCGGAAGCGACCCATGAGATCCCCGGATATGTTGGTAGTAAATTCGGTCGTCGGACTATCCAAACACGTACGTACCTAGTACTACGTTTTTACCGATTTACAAGACAAAGTTGGCTTCTAGCAAAGCGCCATGCCTACCCAATTCTCCAGAAATATCCTTACAGGAATATGTGATCTATATCAGGCGTAGTATACGTAGTATTGTGTATTTTGATCCAGCATCAGATGTCACATGCTAGGCCTGGGGCTAGAATTGTGTCTGCCCCGTAGGAAGCACATATCGGATCTCTAGTAACTAGTCTCTATAATCGGATAAACATGACCTAGTCATTTTATCCCGATGACTGCAGTACATAAGAGAACCAGTTCCTTATCCTACATGACCATCATCTCCACTATGACTGGAGTGATACTTCTGTCTTGACATCACATCCAACACACTACGATTCTCAATATACCCAGCAGAGGCGTACACAGAACCTGTTAAAGCCCTGGACGACCCAAAACCAAAGTATATTGATTGTCGCAAGTATTAGCGGTGCAAGTCTCAAGTTAAGACCAAATACACCTACCCTGATTCGGACTTCCATAGACACATAGTCATACTACCAATGGAATTCCGAGGGGTCTATCCAGAGCGAAGCTATTTTCCGTACCATCGGTAAAACACAACCTCCTACTACACTTGCATGAGTATCTATACCCAAATATATGAGAACTATGCCGTTATGCCCTCACAACACGCACAAGTGTAATACTAGTCTTTTTCACATTATCGATGTCCTATCTCGATAATACTCTGACTAGGGATATTTAATGATTAAACCTTCGTGGATTGATACTGTCTCATATCATCTCAATCTAGGAACTAATCATATGGACCTTTCATCATTTATACATCTTGGTGATCTAATCACATAGTTAATTTGTACAAATAGTGACGCTATGGGTCATAACTGTCCAACATAAAGTTCTTTAATAAATTCAAATCCAAGCATTCTTACACTCAATGAAGTAAGTAAGCATACCTCCGCAATAGTGCATCCGCGATAATGTTTTCCTTATCTTGTTTGTAGAGGATTACATATGGAAATGTCTCAACAAACTGTAACTATTGTGCGTATCATTTGTTCAACTTACCTTGACCCTTAAAATGCTTCAACGACTCATGAGCTGTATGAATCATAAACTCTCGAGGCCATAGATAATGATGCCAAGTCTCAAGGGCTCTCACTAGTGCATACAACTCATTGTCGTGTGTAGGGTACCTCAAAACTGTTCCATTCAACTTCTCACTAAAGTAAGCTATTGGTCGCTTTTCTTACATAAGAACCGCTCCAATGCCTTTCCTAGATGCGTCACACTCAATCTCAAATGTCTTCTCAAAATTGGGTAGCGCCAAAACTGGTACACTGCACAACTAAGTTAGCATACAGTTTTTCCTACCTTAACACATCAAAAACATGTTTCAAATGCGTAATATGTTCTTCCAATGTTTTACTGTAAACTAAGTTGTCATCAAAATAAACTACAACAAACTTACCTATAAATGCATGAATAACATGATTCATCAACCTCATAAATATGCTAGGTGCATTTGTAAGACCAAATGGCATAACTAACCATTCATAAAAGCGATACTTGGTCTTAAATGCAGTTTTCCACTCATCTCCCTCTCTCAAGCGAATTGAATGGTATCCACTCTTTAAATTAATCTTATTAAAACTTTGGAACCATGCAATTCATCCAACATGTCATATAGTCTAGGAATAATGTGACGATATTTTACCGTTATATCGTTGATCGCTCGACAATCAACGCACATACGCCATGACCCATCTTTCTTAGGAACTAAAAGAACTGGAACAACATATAGACTTATACTTTCTTTGACATACCCTTTCTCCATCAACTCCCACACTTGCCTCTGAAGTTCCTTCGTTTCTTCGGGATTGCTTCGATAGACTTGTCTGTTGGGAATGACTGTGCCAGGTATAAAATCTATATGGTGCTCAATACCTCTAATGGGTGGAAGCCCACTAGGAATGTCCTCTGTCTGCAAAAGAGTTGAAATGGACACAAGAAGCAAAAGGTCAGTGTTAGCAATAAAAATATGGCAATCTTTGTAGACAAGCAAAAATATAAGCTTGCTAGCCTTAAAAGCTCTCCTTCATTCACCCTCACCCATGTATAAGCTCTTTTTCACTAGCCATTTTGTTTCCCCCTTAAGATCACTCACACTCCCCTTGGGAATACTCAGGCCCTTAGTGATATGATCCAGGGTACCCTCCAGAGGGTCCTCGATGACAGAGTTTAATTGGGCTTATTGTGGGTTAATTTGTATTCAATCTTCAAGTCAAAGACAACTTTCAAACCTAAAGAACCGGATTGAAATAGATGAGAATGACGCAAGCCCAATATAGAAGCAGTTTTGATGAATCAAGCCGAACCAAGTTCGACACTAACAATTCGGCCAAGACAATACTTAATGGGCTTCAGACACATAATTTGGGCCTAGGTACATGAAGGCCACGAAATTTAGGAGCTTTTGGTGCAGAGAGACAACTTTAGACATTTTGGGAACAATTGTCACATTTGTTGACTTATTAGGCACCTTTGTTGTTTTTCCTTTATTGAATTTCTTGGCAAAGTTTTTGATTAAGTTTCTATTACTTTTGAATTTCTTGGAAAGTTGTCTATGTTGTTAAATGACCATTAAGGGCATAACTTTTAATTAGCCATAAGTTAGAAATTTAGGGTGTTTTGGTCTTTTGCACTATTAGGGTTTTCTTTTACTGTACAATATATTGTAACATTTATTTCTTAATGAAAAAAGAATCACCAAATTTCGAATTTCATATTCATTTTGAAGTCTTGGCTATTGCCAAAATTGCTTAAGGGAGGGATTCCCCTTATCTCATGCAATCGACTTATCTAAGGCGTGGCAACCTTAGTGGCATCTTCGTGCTAGCAGAACACTTGAAGGAATCATCTTAAGGGTTCTCAATGATAAGTTCTTTGTGGGTCTTATTTGTGGCCTTGGAAGGGTTTTGTTCCTACAAAATCAAATTCGCGGTTTTTGGTGTTCTGTCCGTTGCGAGGGGTTTGCTTGGCCTAATCCTCCAAGTGACTTCCACGTCATTTGGTATCAGAGCTTAGGGTTCCAAGGTCTGATTTTTCTATCTTTACTTTGTGTTTTTTATTTAGTTTTTATTGTGTTTTGAGATGGAAAGAGATTTTGAGACCATGGATAGAAGTTTTCAAAATAATTTAGTCTTCGTCTTTCGTACGAGATGCCGCATCAACTCTAGAGCGTGTAGTATGATCATCAGCATAAAAGATCCTACTAATTTTTCTAGCACTATACTAGTGGAAAAGTTGGGATTACCATTAATACCTATGGATAGACCTTACTTGTGGATAAGTGAATTTGGTGAGGTTGAGGTTAGTCATAGAGTTATGGTTAGTTTTGCTATTGGGGAAAAATATATTGATGAGGTAGTGTGTGACGTAGTTCCTATGAGTACTACACATATATCATTGGGCAAGCCTTGGTATAAGTTTAACAAGGTAACTTATGATATGGAAAGAATAGATATAAGTTAAATATGTGGGAAAGTCATTACTATCATTCCTTTAACACCACAGTAGGCATATGATGATGTGTTGTATTTTCAGAGGAGTACGAGTAGTGAGAGACATGGTAATGTTGATAAAGTATGTTCTGTGGAGCCATCAGAGAACGACATGGGTAATGAGATGGTTGAAGAATTTGTTGTAAATGAAAGTGTACAACAACGAAATGGAGTAGTGACTAAGGGTTTTAATGAGAGTGAGATCATTAGCGAGGATAAAGTTGGTGAGAATGCTTGTGAGGCCAAGAGTTATGAGTGTGTTGTTGTGAGTTACATGGTGAGTGGAAATGCTTGTGAGACTGTGAGCATTGAGGGAGTAAACACTTGTGAGACAGTGTGCTTTAAGGTTGAAAAACATAGTGAACCTGAGCATTTGTGTGAGGTCTTTGCAATTAAGGTTGAGATAGTGGCCATGAGTGATGATGAAGCCATGCGAGCAAGTGAAAATGAAGTCGATGTGGTAGTGATGTTTTTACCTAACGCATTCTCTACTATTTATGTTTCTTCATTGCAGGTGCACGTGGTCAAGTATGATTCATTTATACTCTAAGATCATCATTCAATTGATTTTGTCATAACTATCTATTATCCGGGTTCAGATTTGAGGATAAATCCATTTCAAGAGAGGGAGAATGATATGATCCAGGGTATCCTCTAGAGAGTCCTCGACGACAGAGTTCAATTGGGCTTATTGTAGGTTAATTTGTATTCAATCTTCAAGTCCAAGACAACTTTCAAACCTAAAGAACCATATTGAAATAGATGAGAATGACGCAAGCCCAATATAGAAGCGATGTTGACGAATCAAGCCGAATCAAGTTCGATACTAAATATTCGGCCAAGACAAGACTTAATGGGCTTCAACACATAATTTGGGCCTAGTTACATGAAGGCCACGAAATTTAGGAGCTTTTGGTGCAAGGAGACAACTTTAGATATTTTGGGAACAATTGTCACATTTGTTGACTTATTAGGCACCTTTGTTGGATTTTTGTGATTTGTTGTTTTTCCTTAATTGAATTTCTTGGCAAAGTTTTTGATTAAGTTTCTATTACTTTTTACTTTCTTGGAAAGTTGTCTAGGTTGTTAAATGACCATTATGGGCATAACTTTTAATTAGCCATAAGTTAGCAATTTAGGGTGTTTTGGTCTTTTGCACTATTAGGGTTTTCTTTTATTGTACAATATATTGTAACATTTATTTCTTATGAAAAAGAATCACCAAATTTCGAATTTCATCTTCATTTTGAAGTCTTGGCTATTTCCTAAATTGCTTAAGGGAGGGATTTCCCCTTATCTCAGGCAATCGACTTATCTAAGGCATGGCAACCTCAGTGGCGTCTCCGTGCTAGCAGAACACTTCAAGGAATCATCTTAAGGGTTCTCAAAGACAAGTTCTTTGTGGGTCTCTTTGTGGCCTTGGAAGGGTTTTGTTCCTACAAAATCAAATTCGCGGTTCTTGGGGTTCTGTCCGTTGCGAGGGGTTTGCTTGGCCTAATCCTCCAAGTGACTTCCGCGTCACTTAGCCTTAATTTCCTTACTAGGTTCGGTACACTCCCTTCACGTGTTTTCTCCAAGGTTATGTTTGCACTCTCGTTCTCTTTATTTCTCTCAAGTTGCAACTTTACTTGATCCTCGTAGACTTGCTTCGGTGTAAGTAGGTATAAGGTAATGGGTTTTCCCTTATCATGAAAGGAATATTTATTCTTGAACCAATCGCATATGACCTTCCTATCAAACTGCCATAGCCTGCCCAAAAGAATATGTCATGCATGCATCAGTATCACATCACAAAGGACATCATCAGTGTATGGCCCAATGGTAAAGCTTAATAATACATGCTTTGTCACCTTTATTTCACCATAATCATTTAACCACTACAACTTGTAAGGCTTCAGATGCTTCAAGTAATCTAATCCCAATCTCTCAACTAAAGCCTTACTTGCGACATTAGCACAACTGCCCCTTGTTAATGATCATACTACACCCATTTCCATTCACACGGTATCTAGTATGAAATATGTTCTCCCTCTACTGATCACTCTCATCCTCAACAATTTGTGCACTCAAAACATGCTTGACAACTAAGGACAAGTTATCCAGTGAGTATGCAACTCCCCATCTGTCACTAATATCCTCAATCTCAGGCTCATCATCATCAACCTCAACCTCACTGCCAGTAGAATGTACCTCACCACTCTTCTTATCAATCACAAAGGTGTGTCTGGTGGGGCACTATGAAGCATAATGTCCCATGCCCAAACTCTTGAAACATTTGATGTCCTTAGTCTTTGGTGTTGCACTCTATGGTTTCAGTCTAGCCTTGCTTGGTTTTGCAACTTCTTTACCCTTGGCACTAGGTTTGGCCCTTAGCTTGTTAAAGCCTCCATCACGTCGATCATTAGGAACCCATTTCCTCTTCCATACATGAGTTATTGGAGTATCAAATTTTGATGTAGAATTCTTCTTGAGTTGCCTCTTTACCTTGATAGCCATGTGAAGCATATCTCTAAATCAACATAATGATGCAACTCCACCACGTTGGCAATCTTTATGTTCAAGCCCCTAGAAACCGTACCATAGTAGCCTCTCCATCCTACACTAAATTCGCTTTGATCATGGCAACCTCCATTTCATTATAGTAATCCTCAACGCTCTTCGCCCCCGATATAGATGTTGTAGTTTCTGATACAACTCTTGGTATTAATGGCTGGGTATGAACTGTTTCCTCATAAAACCTCGAAGTTCTTCCTATATCTGAATTGGCCTCTCATGATTCCTCCTTCGGTTGGTGACAATCTGGTCCCACCAAATCATCGTATAATCAGTTAATTCCATGGCTGCCAGATTGAGCTTATTCTCATCAGAGTAATGATGACAATTGAAAATCAACTCGATTTTCTTCTCCCACTCCAAATATGCTTCAGGATCATTCTTGCCCCGGAAGTTTGGTATCTTGATTTTGATGTTGTTCAATTCGCCATCAACATCAACATGTCTACCATAACCTATCAAGTCATAATCCTCACGTCTATCATCAAATACACCTGTATCACCAAACCGCCTATCCCTCCAATCATTCCTCCTATTAGGCCCCCTATGAGGCCCTGGCTAAAATCTCTTCCATATTATTAAGATCATCAGAATCATCAAACTCATTTTCAGCTTCTTCTTCATCTGGTGGTACACGTTGTGGTGTCACATTCTGAAGTGATGGTATATGCTTAGGTGGTGGTGCTCTGGGAACAATGCCTGTTTGATTACTCTCTACACTCTTGGACAACCTCTCGAAAACAGCATTCATGTTCTCCATCATATCCATAAATTTCCTATCTAAAGCCTCAAGCTTCTCATCCACTATCAAACTAGAACCTTCCATCTCAAAGCTTCAACAAACAGATTAGAAGTAAAAAATATATGAAAATAATTATATAACCTCACTATAACCTCTACTAGCACGGAGATGCCACTAAGATTGCCACGACTTAGATAAGTCGAAGCTGAAATAATGGGGAATCCCTCCCTTAAGCTTGAATTTTGGCCATAATCATCTCTTTGAGAGAATTTTTGAAAATGGAGATTAATTTCATTAATGAAGATACGTTACAATATATAGTACAATGAAAGAAATCTTAATATATTCAAAATGACCTAAATATCCTTAATAGTTCACTAATGGCTACTTACTTAAAGGCTATGCCCTTAACAGTCATTTAATAACCTAGACAACTTTCCATAAACGTTAAAAGTAATAAAAACTTAATCAAAAACTTTGCCAAAAAAATCAATAGAGGAAAAACTACCAAATCACAAAAATCCAACAAAGGTTGCAAGTTTTTCAAAGCCATGACCAAATTGTCTCCATGACATAAAAAATCCCCAAAATTCGTGGCTTTCATGTATATAGACTCAATGATGTGTTTTGAACCCCTAAAAGTCTTGTTTCGGTCGAATTTTTTGGTGTTGGACTTAATTCGGCTTGATTCGACAAAATGTACTTGACTTTCGAATTGCTGGTGCATTAATCTGGTATTACATGGGTCAAGTGGAATAGCTTTGGACCCACTCCATAGAATCCCTTATGTGATGCTAATATGCCATAGAGTTGTCTGTCACACTCGACCACAACATTATGTGCTAGTCTCGCCATTGCATTTCTGATCTTCCTAGCTCTCTGGCATGTGATTGGCCTTATTGGCACTTGTAAAGGCTCTACCATATTGCTATTCGTGGCATCTAATATTCCTTGATTGGCTGGATTAGTGTCACCAAGATACTTGTTCATCATTTTTTGGATAAAGTAAGTATAATAACCAAAAAAGTACAAAAGCAAAGTGGCATACCACATATACTTGTTCATCTTGATTCTTGGTTTTTGTTGGTTTTTGTGTTTCTTAAGTATTTGTTTTGTCTTTTTGATTTATCTATGATCGGTATATCGGTCCCATACCGACCTTCATACTGGTCTACTTGGTAATTACATAGAGAAGGAAATCGATCTACCTAGTTAAAAGTAGGGCTGAATATGAATGGGTTCCTGTTAAGTGTATTACTTATGAGGTTATTGGTCATTCTCTGAACTCTTGCCCTAGGAATGCTCCCAATATGGAGAAGAGTAAGCCCTCACAAACCTGGCTTCCTAAGACCACCACTCATTCTACGGTTGCAGCTATTTCGGATTTGGCAGATAAGGATAAGAGGGTGAATGGATCTCGTCTCTAAGAAGAAGAGAGGTAAGGCTATGGTTCTGGCTACTCATGTTAAGCCGGGTGGGGTTGTTATTTCGAGTGATACCGCTGATAGGGTTATTGTTTCGGGTGAGTGCTCTTCTAAGTGTCCGGAATTGGTTCTAGTAGTTGCTTCTGTGCCAGTTTGTACTTCTATGGAAGTTGTTGTGGAGGTTATGGATAAGAGTGAGAATGGTGAATGCACTCCTATTGTCACACTGCCTACTAGGGATCTTTCTAAGGATGGTTTGACTAAAATTCCACTAGTAACCGATTGTGATTCGTCCATTTCTAATGATAACATGCTAGTTTTTAAGGCCAATGACGCTTTGGAGAAAAAGAAGCCGGATTATGGTAGCAAGCCTAAGAAGGGCTTGGGTAGTAAGAGGGGTCAGAAATGTCAATCTCTGAGAGGGGGCAGGCGGTGAAGATTTGCTTGGGTGGGTTTCTCCCTTTCTGTCTATTTTTTTTTATGTTTTTTTGGTTGTTGGAATATCTGGGGTCTCATTGATCCTATGAACTTAGCTAAAGTTTGGAGGTTTTTTTATGATGAGAAGGTTTCTTTGTGTGGTTTAGTTGAAACTAAGGTGAAAGATGCCAATTTTATGGGGGTTTCCAGTGCTATTAATCCTTCGTGGAAGTTTTTTTGCCATTATAATGTTATTTTGTTTGGTCGTATGTGGGGTTGTTGGAACCCGAGTGATGTTGATGTTAGCATTATTAATTCCTCCCCTCAAGCTATCCATTACCGTGTTTCACATGTTTATTCTCTTTGTAGCTATGTGTGGAACCCGACCACAGACTTAACCTAATTACCGTGTTTCACATGTTTCTTCCCTTTGGAGCTGTGTGGTTTCTCCCTTTCAGGTTTCCTCTTGGTCGAATTGGGTTAAGTCTTACTTGTTGAAGGGGAGAAGCTTTTGGGAGGTATCATGTCCTGTAGACTATTCTTGGAGTTGGCGGAAGATTTTGGAGGTTCTGGTACCCGTCGGAGGATGAGAGTTAGGATTGGGAATGGTGAGAAGACGTTATTGTGGTTTGATTACTGATATCCTCTTGGTCCAATTGTGGTACTTTGGGTGAGAGAGTGATTTATGACTCTGGCTTGGATATGATGGCTACTGTTGCTTCTATTATTTATGATTCTTCTTGGCATTGGCCTCCAGCTAGATCTGCTGCCCTTGTTAATTTGGCATGGTCTCATCTATCGGATCCTTCTAACATGAGGGGGATGAGCTAGTTTGGGAGGATGACAATAGAGGGAGGTTCTCAGTGGATAGTGTCTGGAATGCTATGCGGACTAGGGGTCCCTTGATGCGTTGGTCTCGAATTGTTTGGTTTCGGAAGGCTATCCCGCTTCATTATTTTCTGCTTTGGATGTCTATTCAGGGAGGCCTTTGTACCCATGATAGTTTGATGAGGTTCGATATCTGTGCTTGCTCGAGTTGTATTCTCTGTGGTTGCTCAGGTGAGGATGTTGATCACCTGTTCTTCCAATGTAATTTCTCTTCGAGCATTTGGTTGACTATGTTGGCAATGTGTGGATCAGATTGGAGATCTCGTGATTGGCTTCAGACTACTGAGTTGATGTTTCAGTTTACAGATGGCTCTTTGCGTCATCTTCTTGTTCGGCTGTCTTTTACTGCGTCAACTTACCATATCTGGAGGGAGAGGAATGCCCGCACCCATGATGGGCCCCATCGCCCTGTTTTTGTTCTTCTTAGTGATATTGTTTTTGATGTTCAGACTCGTGTTAGCTTACTATGGAAGGTGAAACCATCTTATGACAATAAATGGCTTCACTTCTCTTGGCACATGCCCGATGACATCTTCTTTTGATATTTTTTTGCTTATTGCCTTTGGGCTTTTCTTCTAAGAGGGCATGTCCTCTCTAGTTGTATGGGGTATGCCCATTTGCTCTTGTATAGTTTGGTTTGGTTAATATACTTACTTTATCTAAAAAAAATGAGTCGGGCTGATGAGGGCTTAGTTCGGCAAAAATCTTGAGTTCAATGGCTTAACCTGGGGGATCAAAATACAAAGTTCTTTTATAAGCACTGAAACAACATCATCATCATAGCAAGATCACTTCTATATCTAGGGACGATGGGACTCATTTGGAGAATGACGTTCTGGTGAGGGAGGATATTGTGTCATATTATGAGTCTCTTCTTGGGCCTCAGCCTACATTACATAACTTTAATATGGATCTTTTTCATTCAGCTATATCTCAGAAGGTGTTTGATGAGCAAAGGAAAACCATTGCTCGAGAGGTTTCTTATGAGGAGATTAAGGATGTTCTATTCTTTTTGAAGGACAAAAGGTTCTTGGCCTAGACGGGTTTAATTCGGGCTTTTTTAAGAAGACTTGGAGTATTGTGGGTGATGATGTCCTTTGTGTTATTCACTATTTCTTTTGTTCGGGGAAACTCTTGAAGCATGTTATTGCAACGACTATTGCCCTGATTTCTAAGATCCCTAACCCCTCTTAGGTTAAGGATTTTCATCTTATATCCTATTGCAACACTATTTAGAAATGTATTGCCAAGCTTATTGCGAATCAGATTAAGGTTGTTCTTCTTTAAGTGATTAGTCCTAATCAGACTGCCTTTATTGCGGGGCGGCGTATTAATGATAACATTTTGTTGTGCTAGGAGTTGGTTATGAGTTATCATCATAATTGGGGCATCCCGAGATATGCACTTAAGATTGATTTGATGAAGGCTTATTATATTGTTCGTTGGGATTTTATGGTTGGGGTTCTTAGGACCCTTGGGTTTCCAGAGAGGACGGTGGTTGGATTCGGGAGTGTTTTACCACCACTATGTTCATAGTTTCCATTGATGGGGAGTAAAATGGATTTTTCTCTGGGGTCGTGGTTTGCGTCAGAGTGATCTTATGTCTCATTATCTATTTGTTATGGCAATGGAGGTTCTCTCCGAATTACTTCGGAATATGGTCATGGATTTGGGTTTCAAGTTTCACTGGCACTTCTCTAAGGACTCCCTCACCCATCTCAATTTTGCAGACGATTTGATGATTTTTTATAAGGGCGAATGTCAGCTCGATCTCATTGATCAAGGATAGTCTTCAGTAATTTAGGGGTTTATCTAGTTTGGTTCCGAATCCAACTAAGAGTCAGCTGTTCTCGTTGGGTATTTCCTTATCTCTTAAGAACCAGCTTCTTTGAATTTTGGGTTTCCAAGAGGGTGAGCTCCATGTGTGATATTTGGGGGTTCCTTTGATTTATACTAAACTACGGGCCTCAGACTATACTACCCCGATTGAGCATATTATCGGTCGTGCCAAGAGTTGGAGTTGTAGGGTTCTCTCATATTCGCAGTGGGTTCAACTTATCAAATCGGTTTTGTTCTCTATCCAAGTGTATTGGTCATCTCTATTCATCTTGCCTAAGTATGTTATTAGGAAGGTGGAGACAATTTTGAGATCTTTTATATGGAAGGGCAATGAGCTTGCTTCGTCAGAGGCAAAGGTGACCTGGAGTTCTGCTTGCCTCTGGAAGAATGTGGTTTAGTGATTAAGTATTTGGAAACTTGGAATCGAGCGGCCATTGTTAAGTATTTATGGTTCCTTTGTTCTGGTAAGGTCTTTTATTGGTCTACCTAGGTTAGTCTAACCTGTTGTGTGGACTGAGTTTTTGGGAGGTGACTTGCCCTAGAGATTGCTCTTGGAGCTGGCGGAAGATTTTGGGTCTTCGATCTTGGACTCATCGGAGGATGAGATTTAGGATTTGGAATGGTGAAAAGGCTTTGCTATGGTTTGATAATTGCCATCCTCTTGGTCTGATTGTGGATACGATGGGTGAGAGGGTCATTTTTGACTCTGGTTCTGACATGTTGGCCACAATGTCATCTATTATCTCAGACTCTACTTGGAATTGGTCTTCGGCTAGATCTGTATCCCTTTTGGAGCTGGCCCGTTCCATTCCATTGGATTACGTACCTTGTAGCACGAGGGAGGATGTGCTGGTTTGGGAGGGCAACACTAGAGGTATTTTTTCTATTCGGAGTGCTTGGAATGCTATTAGGATGAGGGGCACTTTGGTGCATTGGCATCAAATTGTTTGGTTTCGTAAGGCTATCACGCGTAATGCTTTCCTGCTTTGGTTGACCATCCAGGGTGGCCTTTGTACTCAGGATAGGTTGATGAGTTTCAGTATCTCTACTTGTTCAAGATGTGTACTCTGTGGGGTCTCTGGGGAGGATGTTTGACAGGAATCCAGCCACTCAAGAAACATTAGATGTCACGACCAGTAATATGATAGAGCCTTTGCAAGTGCCATCAGGGCCAATCACATGCCAGATAGCTAAGAAGATCATAGATGCAATGGCGGGGCTAGCACAAAATGTCATAGTCGAGTGTGACAGAAACTCCACAGGGCATATCAGCATCACATTAGGGCTTTTTTGGAGTGGGTCCAAAGCTATTCCACTTGACCCAAGTCATACCAAATGAATGCCCAACAATCCTAAAGTCAAGTACATTTTGACAGATAAAGCCGATTCAAGCCCGACACCAAGTATTCGAGTGACACAATACTTAATGGTCTTGAGACACAATATTTGGGCATTGTAACATGAAGTTCGCGAAAATTTGAGGATTTTATGTTAAGGAGACAATTCTATTATGGTTTTGAAAAACTTGCCACCTTTATTTGATTTTTGTGATTTTGTTATTTTTCCTTTATTAACTTTTTTTGGCAAAATTTTTGATTATGTTTTATTATTTTAGTTTTTATGGTAAGTTGTCTAGGTTGTTAAATACTATTAAGCGCATAGCCTTAAATAGCCATTAGTTAGACATTAAGGATATTATGGTCATTTTATGTCCATTAGGGTTTGTTTCTTTGTAATATATAAACTCTTATCTTCTTAATGGAAAGGTAATCACCTATTTTCGAAATTAGCTTATCTTGAAAGCTTGGTTTTGTCCAAAATTACTTAAGGGAGGGATACCCCTTTTTTCATGCAATCGACTTATCTAAGGTGTGGCAACCTTAGTGGCATCTGTTGGAAAATCTAATCCATGTCCCAAGATCAAAAGAACAAGCAAAACATATAAATGAATGAACAATATTGAAGTATGGCGGAATCATACTCACAAAGATCGGAATGCGGATGCGTTGATGAAACAAAAATTTCTCATTTGTGCAGTGAGGGTTTCGGCCTAACAGAAAAGAGAAGCTCCAAGCAATTTTTGATCCTTCCAAGCTCTAAGATGAGTTTCCCATAACACCTTTGTATGATCCCTTGATGGTGCTAGCCAAAGATGTGAATTTTATGTTCCAACATGCACAAATTCTTCAAGTTTTTGCAACAAAAAACGAAAAGTGGAGAGCCAAAACTGCAGTGAAGTTTTCGGCAATGTGAGAGAGAGGAGAGATCTGATTTTTTGTTACAAAAATCAATTTATATTTATGCCATAATGTTTTTATTAATTAATAAAAACTTATGACACAAATCATGCAATGGCTTAGAGTGTCAAACACTCAATTTCCATGCAATACATCAACAATTAAATAATGCATATAATGACATGTGTCATGTGGGCCCCACACGTTTCCAAATGAAAGTGGGCCCACGTGCACTCACGCGTTCGGGTTCGATATTTCCGAAATACCGAACTTACGTCGCGACGTTAATTAAATCGAATTTAAATAAATAATTGCGCCTAGCGAAATTATTATTTACGTCGCTAACGAATTAATTCTAAATTAACTCGTTTGCCCGAATTAAAATCTAATTTTAATTTCGCGTCGAAATCGAATTTCGATTATTATATCGAATATAATAATTTTACGATTAATTCCAAATTAATCGTTCTCTCTCTTTATATAGTACTTTATCCAAGATAAAGTCTCTCCGTAATTAATCCAAGATTAATCGAGTTTGAATCATACGTCATGGGTGAATCTTCGGGAAGCGACCCAAGAGATCTCTAGATATGTTGGCAGTAAATCCGGTTGTCGAACTATCCGAACACGTACGTACCAAGTACTACGTTTTTACCGATTTACAAGACAAGGTTAGCCTCTAGCAAAACGCCATGTCTACCCAATTCTCTAGAAATATTCTTATTGGATATAAGATCTATAACAGGCGTAGTATACCGTAGTATAGTGTATATCAAACCAGTATCGGATGATCACATGTAAGGCCTGGGGCTGGAGATGTGTCTGCCCCATACGATACACATATCGGACATCAAGCAACCAGTCTCTTTGAATCGGATAATCCTGACCTAGTCATATTATCCCGATGGGTGCAACCATTATAGAGTACTAGTTCTGTATCCCTCGCGATCATCATCTCCATATGTCTG
>SKCR01052518.1:0-18017 GCA_019454045.1 Zanthoxylum bungeanum | reverse complement strand
CAATGCCATGTCTCGGACTTGAGTGAGAATCACTTCAGTGGGAAGGAAAACGGCTTAATATTTTGCGAGGGTTTTCGAGTGCAAATTGGCAATCAATTTATTATCTTTGTTAAGGTCTCATCATCATACCCCCTTAACATGCATTCTAAACACATAATAAAAAGCGCGTATAAAAAGTATAATAATGATATGCGGATAGATACTTTCCACAATGATCCTAGATCAAATCTCTCCCTTTCTCTCTACCGCTAGCACAAATCTTTCTTCTACCCGTTACACTACACTTCTAAAGAAACCTCATTTACATTGAGGGGAATTTGAGAAGAGAATACAAAGAATATGGAGGTGATAAGGCTGGACACGCAGGTCCAATTGATAAATCAAATTTATTACAACAATTTCTAAAATTGCCCCACCCACTAATATCCATCCGATATACATTATTCATGCATCACAATCATGTATGCACTCAAGCATGTTCTCAATCAATCTAATCCAATTAATTAATCTGATAATTAATGAACATCCAAGTGTCATTATTCACACAACGATTTGATTTTGCTCGAGTCAAACTCGTTTTGCGAATAAGTACTTAAAAAGTACGAATTCTCCGAATTAATTAAACTACATAATTGAATCCAATTCAATTTGTATTAATATTAATTCGCTTATTTATTTCCAAATTAAATACTACACTTTATTAACGAACCTATACGATTAAATTCCAAATTTAATCGCTAGGGTCTCAAAGGCCGATTAACTTCCAACGTCAGATTTAATTAATGTCCAATGGGCTTTTAATTAATTTCTTAAGGGGGGACTTTTGGTAACTCGGGTCAAACTTAGATAACCAAAGTCCAATCTGGGAGTTACCATTTATAATGCCCATGAAATCAATTTTTTAAGCGCCATTAGGCCAATTAAACTTTAAAGGGTCCATTAATTTTTTCCTTTGTCTGCATTTGTTTGGCTTTATAGGAGGTTTTTTATGCGGTTTTGGGCCCAATGGATCCAATCCATCTTGGCCTAAACCTAACTTGGAACAACCAAGCCCAATAACCCAATAACAACTTTAAAAGCCCAAATCCAATTTTAAGGCCCAATTGCATTAAATTACAAACTCCAATTTACAATTTAATGCCTCAAGTGTAACACAATTAATCACCCAAATCATATTTCCAAAACATCAAATTAGCCTAATTAATCATGCTTATTTTCATCATCCCCATGTCCAACACATTTGATTAAAATCAAACCCATATACCATGCTACATGTCTCAGCCAAAGGGGAAATTTATGCCCAATCAAATTCAATCCAAATTAATTCAATTCCACATTAATCAATACCCCAATGATTTCCAACACATCATTGATCAAAAATCAAATTGATCCAATCAATCCTCAATAAAATCAATTAAGCATATTAATTTGGTTACTATAATTAGTCCCAAGGAAAGATTAAGCTTATGAAATACAACAAATGAATATAATAATAAACTTGAAGCATGGCGGAATCATACTTACAAAGCTTTTGTGATGAAAAGATGAACAAAGGTTGAAGCTCCAAGATCCTTGAAGTTTCGGCCAAGAGGAGAAAAGAGTTGAAAGCTCCAAGCTTTGTGTATTCCAAGCTCCAAGGTGGTTTCCCTATCACCTCCTTTGATTCCTTGCTTGTGCTAGCAAAAATGGAGAATGAAAAACAATTTTCTGCCTTGTTGGTGCAGCTCACGGCGTGAGCAAGAGAGAAGAGAGAGGAGAGTGTTTCACTTTTGATTTTCTTTCTTTGCATGCCAAAAAACGTGAATGACCAAGGAAAATGAAAAGTGAAGTGATATCTAATACCAAAAGAATTTTTTAATGCAAAAAATCCTTCAAAACCGTGCATGGCTTTCCCTCCAAAATGAATCCATCATTTGCTATCATTACCATACTTTGAGATTAGAGACAATGCATCATCCCTCAAAGGTGACTAGATACATTCACTATCTATTCGTATTAAGTAATGAGATATCGCGATGTGATTTGCGGATATCACTCGATTCAAAATACGAATGTGTCCGCAAGCACTTTCGGGCTCGGTTTCGTTAATTCCAAATTAACGAATTTCCGTCGCGACGTGAATTAAATAATTACGCCTTGCGAAATTACTATTCAGTTCGCTAATGAATTAATTCTAAATTAATTCGTTTGCCCGAATTAAAATCCGATTTTAATTCCGCGTCGAAATCTAATTTCGTTTAATAATATATCGAATATATTATTTTATCGATTAATTCCAGATTAATCGATCTCTCTCTCTCTCCTAATAAGGCATTTTATCCAAGATAAAGTTTCTCCGTTATTAATCCAAGATTAATAAAGTTCGAATCAAACATCATAGGTGAATCTTCAGGAAGCGACCCAAGAGATCTCCGGATATGTTGGCAGTAAATACGGTCGTTGGATAATCCAAACACGTACGTACCTCGTACTACGTTTTTACCGATTTACAAGACAAGGTTGGCTTCTAGCAAAGCGCCATGCCTACCCAATTCTCCAGAAATATTCTTACTGGAATATTAGATCTATATCAAGCGTAGTATACCGTAGTATTGCGTACATCGATCCAGTATCGGACGATCACATGTTAGGCCTGGGGCTGGAAATGTGTCTGCCCCGTACGAAACATATATCGGACATCAAGCAACTAGTCTCTTTAAATCGGGCAATACTGACCTAGTCATATTGTCCCGACGGTTGCAACCTTTTATAGAGCACTAGTTCTGTATCCTGCGTGATCATCAACTCCATATGTCTGAAGTGACACTTCCATCTTGACATCACACCCAGTGCACTACGATTCCTGATAAACCCAGAAGAGGTGAACACAGAACCAGTTAAGGTCCCCCAACCACCAAAACCAAAGTTTACCTATTGTCGCAAGTACTAGCGATGCAAGTCTCAGGTTAAGACCATATACACCTACCCTGATGCGGCCTCCCATAGACACGCAGACATACTACCAATGGGATTCCGCGGGGTCTATCCAGAGCGAAGCTGTTTTCCGTACCATCGGTAAAACACAACCTCCTATCGCACTTGCATAAGTATCCTATACTTAAATATATGAGAACTATGCCGTTGTGCCCTCACAACATGCACAAGTGCAATACTAGTCTATTCCGCATTATCGATGTCCGATCTCGATAATACTCCGACTAGGGATATTTAATGATTTAAACCTTTATGTATTGATACTGTCTCATATCATCTCAATACGGAATTAATCATATGGACTTTCGCCATTTATATATCAAAGTAAATAAATTACAAAACGGCAAAAGGCAATTTCATTATCACATAGTTAATTTTGTACAATAATACAATATCATTTACAAAACAGTGACGCTATGGGTCATAATGTCTAACAATCTCCCACTTGGCCTATAGCCAGTCACTCAAGCATCTAATACCTGAACTATGTATATGTCGTTCAAACACTTGCGGATAAACAGCTTTCGTCAGCGGATCTGCAATGTTGTTATCTGATGCGACCTTCTCGACTTTTACATCGCCACGATGTATAATCTCCCGAATCAGATGGTAACGCCGAAGAACATGCTTGGATCGTTGATGAGACCTTGGTTCCTTAGCTTGTGCTATAGCCCCGTTATTGTCACAATACAATGGAACGGGCTCAGCTGCTAACGGAACTACTCCTAATCCATTAGGAACTTTCGGATCCAAACTGCCTCCTTTGCTGCTTCCGATGCAGCAATATACTCCGCTTCTGTCGTTGAATCGGCAACAGTATCTTGCTTGGAAGATTTCCAGCTCACTGCTCCGTTATTCAAACAAAAAATGTACCCGGATTGCGACTTGAAGTCGTCCTTGTCGGTTTGGAAACTTGCATCGGCATACCCAGATACCACAAGTTCTCCTTCTCCGTAAATTAAGAAAGCATCCTTAGTTCGTCTAAGATACTTAAGGATATTCTTAACTGCCATCCAGTGACCTTCACCTGGATCGGCCTGATAGCGACTGCACATGCTCAAAGCATATGACACATCAGGTCGTGTACATATCATGGCATACATGATCGATCCGACTGCCGAGGCGAACGGTATCCGACTCATGTTATCTCTCTCTTCTTGAGTCTTAGGACACATGTCCTTAGACAGAGAGGTACCACGTAATATTGGCATCAATCCCTTCTTGGATTGATCCATGCTGAATCGCTTCAACACTTTGTCAATATATGTACTCTGGGAGAGTCCAAGCAGCTTTCTAGATCTATCCCGGTAGATCTTTATTCCCAGAATAAAGGCTGCTTCTCCCAGATCTTTCATGGAGAATTTTAATGAAAGCCAAGCTTTCACCGACGTTAGCATGGGAATGTCATTGCCTATAAGCAATACATCGTCGACATAAAGGACAATAAAAGTCAGTGCTCTCCCACTAACCTTCTTGTATACACAAGGGTCATCATCGTTTTGTATGAAATCATATTCTTTTATGATCTCATCAAAACGCTGATTCCATGACCGTGATGCTTGCTTCAATCCATAAATGGATCGATTTAACTTACAAACCTTGTTTGCAAGTCTAGGTACGATAAAACCGTCAGGCTGTTGCATATAAACATCCTCCAAAAGGTTTCCGTTAAGGAAAGCGGTTTTAACGTCCATCTGCCATATCTCGTAATCGAAATATGCAGCTATTGCAAGCATTATCCGAATGGATTTAATCATGGCAACGGGTGAGAAGGTTTCGTCATAATCAACACCATATTGTTGACGATACCCCTTTGCTACAAGCCTAGCTTTGTATGTTTGCACGTTGCCATCCATGTCGGTCTTCTTCTTGAAGATCCATCTGCATCCAATAGGTTTTACACCTTCTGGTGCATCAACCAGTGTCCAAACTTGGTTGGCATACATGGAATCCATCTCAGACTTCATGGCTTCTTGCCATAAAGCGGAATCAATATCTAGTATTGCTTCCTCATACGTAGACGGTTCATTATCCTCAATAAGATTAATATCTACATGAGGCGAGATCAGGTACCCATACCTCTCAGGTACTGTCCTGACTCTCTCCGACCTACGCGGTCCTTGTGTATATGAAGGTTGTGGTACAGACTCATCCCGGATGGTCTGTTCATGTTCCGTCGTTGATTCATTGCCAGGAACAGTATCACCACGATTTTCATCGAGCTCCACTTTCCTCCCACTTACCACTGCATCTAAGAATTCCTTTTCAAGGAAAAATGCATGTAGAGCAACAAATACTTTGTTCTCTTGCGGGTGATAGAAGTAATATCCTTTGGTTTCCTTAGGATATCCTACGAAAAGGCATTTATCTGATTTGGGTTCTAATTTGGTACCTTCCAAACGTTTAACATATGCCCAGCAACCCCAAATCTTCAGGAAAGAGAAACCGGTTTCCTTCCTGTCCATATCTCGTATGGAGTCTGTTCAACAGACTTTGACGGAACCTTATTCAAAATAAGTATTGCACTGCTTAATGCGTATCCCCAGAAGGATATTGGTAGCTCAGTGCGACTCATCATTGACCTTACCATGTCTAACAAGGTACGGTTTCTCCGTTCAGACACACCGTTTAATTGCGGTGTTCCAGGAGGAGTCCACTGTGAAAGAATACCATGTTCTTTCAAGTAATCTTGAAACTCATAACTTAAGTATTCGCCACCACGGTCCGACCGTAATGTCTTAATACTCTTGCCTGTTTGTTTTTCAACTTCGTGTCGAAACTCTTTGAATTTCTCAAAGGTTTCCGACTTGTGCATCATTAGATACACATAACCGTAACGTGATGCATCATCCGTAAAGGTTACGAAGTATCGATATCCACCTCTAGCCTGGCTAGACATGGGCCCACATACGTCACTATGAACGAGGGCTAACAGTTCTGTGGCACGTTCACCTTTACCGCTAAAAGGTGATTTAGGCATTTTGCCTAAAAGACAAGATTCGCAGACATCATATGAATTAGGATCAAATCCGTCCAAGTACCCACTCTTCGAAAGTGTGGATATGCGAGTCTTGTTAATGTGTCCTAGACGACAATGCCACATGTAAGCTTCATCTTTTAGATTACTCCTTTTGAGCCTTTTGTTTGTCATTTTGTGTTTAGGAGATTCATTTACATTCAAAATATAAAGACCATTATTTGCAACAACAGTGCAAATTTCTGCATCATTTTTATATAAATAACACCCAGTGTTTCTAAATACAAAAGTGTACCCATGCTGGGTTAACAAAGATACAGATATAATATTCCTAGTTAAACTAGGTATATAATAACAGTTCAAAAGTTTAAGTACATGCCCTGAGGGCAGTTCCAAAACAAAAGTCCCTACAGCCAAAACAGCAACTGGTGTTCCGTTTCCGACTCGTAGGTCAACCTCCCCTGAAGCCAGCATCCTGCTATTCTGCAGATCCTGCAAATCAGTACAAATATGAGCAGCACAACCAGAATCAAAAATCCAATTTTTAAGACTAGAAGTAGTCATATTTATTTCAATAACAAACATACCAGAGGCTGGTGCCTTGCCTGCCTTGATATCCTCCTTGTGTCCCTTGCCCATTCGGCAGTCACGTTTCCAGTGACCCTTCTTGCCGCAGTTGAGGCAGACATCTTGAGATTTGTTCCTTGGCTTCCCAGAAGCTTTTGTCGACTTGCCTTTACCCTTGTTCTTATGTTTCCTCTTCCTCACCCCTCCAGTTGCCTTAAGCCCAGCCTTTGGCCCCTGAGAGGTCGATGCATAGTGCGCCTCGCGCTTGCCCCCTTTTAGGAGTTCTTTTTCAGACTCCTTCAAGACGGATAACAGCTCTCCAAGAGAGTCATCCGTGTCCATCAACTTATAGTTGATTATAATTTGTTTCCAAGTATCGGGAAGCGATTGTAAGATCAAATCCACAGTCAGCTCAGCCTCCAAGACTATTCCCATATTGGCCAACTCATCAATATCGGCGATCATTTGAGCCCCGTGGGCCTCAACTGATGCGCCTTCAGTCATTCGGGCGCGGAAGAGTTTCTTCACCAACTCATACCTTTCCATCCGCTTGTTGGAGCGGTGGAGATCTCGAAGTCTAGCCATCATATTATAAGGATCCAAGTCCCTATTCTGGCGACGAAAGTGTTGAGTCATAGAAGCTAACATAATAGCCTGAGCTGTGTCACAATCATTGCTGTGAGTTTTCCATAACTCCAGCTCAAGTGGGTCAGTGGGCTTAGGCGGGAGAGGTGTTTGTATAGTATACAGCATCCTCTCAGCCCCAAGGACTATCCTCAGGTTCATTTCCCAATCAGCGAAGTTTGTCCCCTTAAAGACATTGTCACCCATGATGATGTCTCGGACATTTACCTTGCTAGCCATCTCAACTACGATAGTCCAACTATCTAGTTAACGATAAAATGGGTACAGTCAAACTGTTACAAAAAAATAACAATGTATTAGTCCAACTAATTATAATAAATAGACGAAATAATTTTGAAGAACGCGTAAGGCAAAGTATCTGAATGAAATTGCAAATTCACATACTAGCCTCCCACTATTTTCATCAAGTCTCTAACCCTCTGTTGAGAACTCGGGAAATCCTATTTCCTAGTGGGCTAGGATCCCGTTAAATAACACACAACCTTGACTTTGGCCAACAAGCTGTATGCTATTTAACTAGGTAGATCTCACAGATCAATTGGATCCAATCCAATTCCTAGATCCGGTTAGGTGGACATCCAAGTCCTAAACATATTGCGTATGCCAATGTATCTAATACATTTTCTAACCATATCCTCCGAATCATCTAGGCCTTGGCTTTGGCACAACAAACCTAATGATTCCAGTTAAGCGGGACCCATTGACAAGGATAGTTTCGTAATCAATGTCGTTGGACAAGAAGTGATCTTGACTTTGGCCAACAAATCACAACTTGGACAAGACACCGATGTGGAACAAAACTCTCATGATTCAAGTACATCCTAATTGACAAGGTCTTGACTTTGGCCAACAAACCAATGCCAATCGGATCTTGAACAAGAATCATTCAATGGAAGGATAATCGCTTAATATAGATTGAGGGATTTTTGCGTAATTGGCAACCAATTTATTATCTTTGTTAGGTCTCATCAACATACACCCTTAAGCATGCTTCTAAAACATCATAAAGCGCGTAAAGTAAATTAATAGTGATATACGGATGGATATAAAACACAACTTGTTCCTAGAACAAATCACTCCCTTTCCTCTCCCCGCTAGCACTATTCTACTACTACCCAATTACATAATACAATAAGAGAAACCTCATTTGCATTGAGGGGAATTAGGTGAGAAGAGAATACAAAGAGATAAAAGAGATAAGGCTGGACACGCAGGTCCAATTTATAAATTCTAAATTTACAATAATTTCTAAAATTACCCTTTCCCTTCTAATATCCATCCGATATACACTATTCATTCATCACATACATATATATTCAAACAAGACATGCTTTTACAACCAATCTAATCCAATTAATTAGTCTTTGTTTAAATGATCATCCAATGTTCAAACAACGGTTTTGATTTTGCGCGAGTCCAACTCGTTTGAGAATAAGTACATAAGGTACGAATTTACGAATTATATCGAACTACTTATTAAATCTAATTTAATTCGTATTCAATACTAATTCAATTATTTAATTCCAAATTAAATGTTTACACTTTTAA
This sequence comes from Zanthoxylum bungeanum, assembly GCA_019454045.1. NCBI lineage: Eukaryota > Viridiplantae > Streptophyta > Magnoliopsida > Sapindales > Rutaceae > Zanthoxylum > Zanthoxylum bungeanum. The sequence continues at coordinate 9,307 of SKCR01052518.1, read as the reverse complement.
TGTGCTTTAAAGACTTAGATTCTAAATCTAATCTAATTGGGTCTCAAAGCCCAACTAACATCCAATGTTTGTTTAATTAAAGTCCGATGGGCTTTCAATTGATTTATTAAGGCTTGGGCTTTGGTCAATGTGGGTCAAACCCAATTACCAAGCCCAAATAAGGAATCACCCTTAAATGCCACAAAACCAATTTCAAGCCCATAAGGCCCAATTAAACTTTAAAGCCCATTATACTACATTTGGACTTAATGGAGTGATTTAGGCCCAAATTGGATCCAATCCTTTTGGCCCAAATCTACTTGGCCCAACCAAGCCCATTATGCCCAAATATAATATTACAAGCCCAATTTAACAATTAAGCCCATTAATTTAAATTTCAATATTCCAAATTTTAAAATTCAATTAATTAAAGTGTAAAACCAAGATTAATACATTAAACCAAATATTTCAAAATACCAATTTAATTTATTAATCATCTATTGTTCAAAACATATGTCCAACATTAATTTGAACAAAAATCAAGTCCATTTTCATGTCCATTAGTATTCGGCCAAGTGAGATTTTTGTGTCGATTTGTTTTTCAATCCGATTGAATCACTAATCTACGTCCCGTATACGTTTTAAGTCATCCAATGATCTTGTACACAAAAAATTCCAACACATCCAATGTTCATACCCATTCGGCCAAGGTTACATTTTTTGGGGAAAAATCATCCAATGCATTTTTCTCAAAATTGATTCCATATAACATCATTCTATATACATGTAAGCATACTCATTCATCAAATTTCACAAGAACATGCTTCAATCAATTTTACCCAAATTTTAACCTAATATATTTCATGCTTAAACATAGCTCAATGATACCATTGTTGGTTACTATAATTAGTCCCAAGGAAAGATTAAGCTTATGAAATACAACAAAATGAATATATATAATAAACTTGAAGCATGGCGGAATCATACTTACAAAGCTTTTGTGATGAAAAGATGAACAAAGGTTGAAGCTCCAAGATCCTTGAAGTTTCGGCCAAGAGGAGAAAAGAGTTGAAAGCTCCAAGCTTTGTGTATTCCAAGCTCCAAGGTGGTTTCCCTATCACCTCCTTTGATTCCTTGCTTGTGCTAGCAAAAATGGAGAATGAGAAAACAATTTTCTGCCTTGTTGGTGCAGCTCACGGCGTGAGCAAGAGAGAAGAGAGGAGAGTGTTTCACTTTGATTTTCTTTCCTTTGCATGCCAAAAAACGTGAATGACCAAGGAAAATGAAAAGTGAAGTGATATCTAATACCAAAAGAATTTTTTAATGCAAAAAATCCTTCCAAAACCGTGCATGGCTTTCCCTCCCAAAATGAATCCATCATTTGCTATCATTACCATACTTTGAGATTAGAGACAATGCATCATCCCTTAAAGGTGACTAGATACATTCACTATCTATTCGTATTAAGTAATGAGATATCGCGATGTGATTTGCGGATATCACTCGATTCAAAATACGAATGTGTCCGCAAGCACTTTCGGGCTCGGTTTCGTTAATTCCAAATTAACGAATTTCCGTCGCGACGTGAATTAAATAATTACGCCTTGCGAAATTACTATTCAGTTCGCTAATGAATTAATTCTAAATTAATTCGTTTGCCCGAATTAAAATCCGATTTTAATTCCGCGTCGAAATCTAATTTCGTTTAATAATATATCGAATATATTATTTTATCGATTAATTCCAGATTAATCGATCTCTCTCTCTCTCCTAATAAGGCATTTTATCCAAGATAAAGTTTCTCCGTTATTAATCCAAGATTAATAAAGTTCGAATCAAACATCATAGGTGAATCTTCAGGAAGCGACCCAAGAGATCTCCGGATATGTTGGCAGTAAATACGGTCGTTGGATAATCCAAACACGTACGTACCTCGTACTACGTTTTTACCGATTTACAAGACAAGGTTGGCTTCTAGCAAAGCGCCATGCCTACCCAATTCTCCAGAAATATTCTTACTGGAATATTAGATCTATATCAAGCGTAGTATACCGTAGTATTGCGTACATCGATCCAGTATCGGACGATCACATGTTAGGCCTGGGGCTGGAAATGTGTCTGCCCCGTACGAAACATATATCGGACATCAAGCAACTAGTCTCTTTAAATCGGGCAATACTGACCTAGTCATATTGTCCCGACGGTTGCAACCTTTTATAGAGCACTAGTTCTGTATCCTGCGTGATCATCAACTCCATATGTCTGAAGTGACACTTCCATCTTGACATCACACCCAGTGCACTACGATTCCTGATAAACCCAGAAGAGGTGAACACAGAACCAGTTAAGGTCCCCCAACCACCAAAACCAAAGTTTACCTATTGTCGCAAGTACTAGCGATGCAAGTCTCAGGTTAAGACCATATACACCTACCCTGATGCGGCCTCCCATAGACACGCAGACATACTACCAATGGGATTCCGCGGGGTCTATCCAGAGCGAAGCTGTTTTCCGTACCATCGGTAAAACACAACCTCCTATCGCACTTGCATAAGTATCCTATACTTAAATATATGAGAACTATGCCGTTGTGCCCTCACAACATGCACAAGTGCAATACTAGTCTATTCCGCATTATCGATGTCCGATCTCGATAATACTCCGACTAGGGATATTTAATGATTTAAACCTTTATGTATTGATACTGTCTCATATCATCTCAATACGGAATTAATCATATGGACTTTCGCCATTTATATATCAAAGTAAAAAATTACAAAACGGCAAAAGGCAATTTCATTATCACATAGTTAATTTTTGTACAATAATACAATATCATTTACAAAACAGTGACGCTATGGGTCATAATGTCTAACAATTAATTCATCCAATATCATTATACCATGCTCAACATTCAATTTTGCCCAAATTTTAACCCTAAGTCTTCTTTCCTGCTTTCAAAGGCTCAACGATACCCATTGTGGACTTCACTACTCCAAGGTTCCCAATATCATTCTCAAGCATAAAACTCAAGTGAATACAACTACACCAGGAGAATGGCAGAATTCATACTCACTCGATCAGAATTGGATCTACGAAGCACAAAAAGTTTTCTACACCTCCCTCTTGCAAGTCACGGCCGTAGACATATTTTTGGAGTCTTCACATTCGCTTTGATGTCCTCCATGTAAGCTCCAAAGCTTTGTTTGGTCATTCCTTGCTCATTAGATGGTTTCCCTATCACCTTGCATGCCTCCTAGAGTGTGCTAGCACCTTGATGATTTGCCACAAATCATCATTTTCTTCCCCTGAACTCACGGTTTTGAGGCAGTGAGTAGAGAGAATACAATGGCCCAATGGCCGAGAGAGAGACAGATGAAGAGAGGGTTTTTGACCGTCGTAAACCACACGTATAACGCAAGCGCACGTATCGTTCAAGTAGTATAAAATATTGATCCCACGAGGACTTAATCCTACTATTGTTATTAATTATTGAATCTATTTATTACAGATATCTAATTTACATGAGGAGAGAATGATTGTTGATTGGTTGAAATGGTTTTACAAAATAAATAAATAAATAAAAGAAAAAAGAAAATACTAAGGAAAATAACAAAAGACACAAAATATCTAGGGTTGTGAATCATTCCTAATATCATTTAAAAGATGAAGTGGTTATTTTATGTTTGTGTAATAATCAGTTTACTAACCTGGAACACTAAATTATGCAAAAGCCTCTGTCGATGGCGACGCAAATACCCAGTTTAACCCAATTGAACCATATGTCTATGTCAACCAAATTTATCTGGATTCATTAAGTTTAAGTTCCAATTATGGCTACCCCGCCCGACAGGTATATTCTATCCTGTAAGGAAATCTATTAAAGGGTTATCTATCCTCAAGGAAGATCGTGGCTATAAGTCTAAGGCTGAAACCTAAAATCTTCTATGTCTAGTTCATTTTGATTTACCACATCAATCTTATTGGTGATCAGACAACAAGAAGCATTAAGCTTAAGATTTAATAAGAAACTTTAAATTACCCAAACTATAAAATAACCCCTTATAAACCGGTGATATTAGAATTCATCACACCCCAGAAACTAACACATAACTAGGGTAGTAACAACTTAAAAGTAAAAGATAAAGTAAAAATACTGAAAAGAAAAAGACATAAAGTAAAACTGAAAAGTAAAATAAAATAAAATTGCTAGGTAAAAGAATTACTTTTAATACTAATTTAGATATCTCCCATAAAATATATATAAACTTGTGTAATAATACCAACCGACATATAGGCGGTATCCTGATTAAGTCAAATAAGTCCAACCAGCCATAAAGGCGGAACCAAATTAAATTGCCAACCGACAATCTGGCGGTTCCTTTATTAGTCAGGTTTAACCCAGATTAAAATGAATTACCAACCGACAATCTGGCGGTATCCTTTTTAAGTCAATATTTTAAATAGTGAATATATTATTTTAAGGGAGATTAATCTAAATAGTAACAGTAAAAGAATTACCTTTCACCCTAGCTGGAGAAGTTACCTCCTCATGGTAAATAGTAAAAACTGTAAAAATTAAAAGGAAAAGTAAAAATTACATTACATTATTACAAAAAGTAATTAAAATTATTTACAAAACTAAAAACTAAAAATAAAAACAAAAATAAAAACTAAAGAATCTAGAGAGAGAAGCTCTCTCTTAGAAGGAATTGAGAGAGAGGAAGGTGCAATGAATTCTGAATCTCGAGCTCAATTATAGGCCTCGGTAGGATCCAGGGTCGCGACGCCAGGTCCTCAGCGTCGCGACGCCAGATTTGTCGACGTGGCACGCTCTGTTTGCTGGCTTTGAGATTATGGATAAGATGATAAGGTGACACGTGGCAGCTGTGGTTGGGCTTCAATTATTGTGACACGTGCGGCTTCTGATTGGTCGCTGAGATTCTTATCCGCCCGTGTCAGATAAGGATAGGAACTCAATTATTGATGCGACGTGGCGTGACGTTGGCGACTGAAGTGGCGACACGTGGGAAAGAGGACTGTCGGCACCGTAGAATTGCGACACGTGTCGACACGTGTCACGCTGTGATTGGCTGATGCTGACGTGCCAAGTTGACTTGGTTGACCTTGTGACATGGCGGATGACGTGGTGACACATGGCGAAGTTGACTTTTTGACCGATGACATGGTGATGACGAGGCGCACGCACGTGTCAACTTGATTGTCGGCAGCATATGATGATGACACGTGGCACGGCGCAAGTTAGCAGGGTCGGCTGTGATGGTGACACGTGTCACGGCGCCTTTTAGCAAAGTCAAACTTTTCTCAGATTCTGATTTGTGGACCCGGCGCACGTTAGCACTGTTCGGCGTATTTTAACGTCGCGACGCGGAAGTCTGGGCGTCGCGACGCGCCAGACCATAAATATCCCTGTTACGCATTTTTGTCCGTTTTTTGCCCCAAATTGCCTCCATGTTTCCAAACTTTATTTTATCTACAAAATAACACAAAACATATCAAAACGTTCACAAAACTCAGAAAAACTATACAAAATATTAGGTTAATGAGTGGAAAAATAGTGATATAAATACCACTCATCACACCCCCAAACCTAACATTTTGCTAGTCCTCGAGCAAAACATAGAAGCAAAATAACATAAATAAATTAACTAAGCCACTTTCGTAGGGATCACGATTGCATTTAGCGTATGCAACAAGCCTTTAAACCCCTAGGTGTCCCTAGTGGACGAGTTGTAGTCTCGTGAGGGCTTACAGCAATGATACCCACAAACATTTTACAAAAGTAAAAAGTTAGTTAAAACTAATGCACACAAAAGCAAAAAGACAAGCGAAAAGAGAATAAATATGTTAGTGACTAATCAGGTGAAACTTCTACTCCAAGTTACTGGTTGTTTTGTTTCTTCTAAATTACCGAATAAGTAAATTCTCCTATTATTTTTACCATTCTTCATATACACAGCCAACATAATATTAATCAACTCATTTTTGCCCACAACAGTCATAAGTGCAGTTGATAAGAGAGTAATATTTTTGTCCTAAAGTTCTATCAGATTTCACACCTTTTTGGAGCAATGGAATAATTTTTCTCATTTTCTGATTTTTTTCTTTGATTTTTCACTTTTCTATTTTTTATTTATATACAATATCTTTCATCTATGTAACGAGTGTTGGGTCGGTGGCTCCCAAACCAGTTGGCTTTAGGGCACCAGGTGCTAAGACACCCCTACGGACTTAATTACTCAGACTTCAGATATATATATTTTTGCAGCATCTTTGATCCATGTAGCGAGTTTTGGGCCAGTGACTCCCAAACCAGTTGGTTTTAGGGCACTAGGTGTTAAAACACCCTTACAGACTTAATAACCCGGATCTTAGATACTTTATTTTTGTAAATCAGAATATTTTTTTTTTTTTACTCCACTGCTTTTGAGATGTTTCCTCCTCCAATTAAACTAGAGCACTGAATATTACAAACTTTTCAATTTTAGCTCATGTCTGTATGTTACTATATATGTTGATAATATCTATCGATTGAGCATAAGAAGATTCCTTTTAGTCCGTTTTAAGTAGAATTTACAATTAAATAATTCAAAATAAAATAAACAAAAATTAACTTGTTTCGAAAATAGGCTTGAGATACGTCTCAGGAGTGGAAATTCCTTACTCGGCTATCTCTTACCAAATTCACCTTTTTGGTCAAATTAAAAACACAAATATTTTTGTAATTTTTGAAAATTTTTCATTTTTTTTTTTTGTATTTTTCGAAATTTTAGACTAAAAATAAAAACAACATACAAACTAAAAACAAGGTACTAATCAACTAATTTCCTCCCCCAAACCTAAATGAGACATTGTCCCCAATGTCTTAAACAGTAAAAGGAGAGTTAAGAAGGTCGTACCTGGTAAGCTGAACTACCGATTAAGATCTATGTCCAGTTTACGCTTCTTACCACGATCGTTGTCTGTCCAGTCCAACTTGGAGAGAATGGGGTCCAGTTTTGGGTCAAAGGCTATGATTTGGTCAATTAATTCTTCAGCCTTTGTCGCAGTCAAGAAAATTGTTGGATAATATGACCCATAGCGTCACTATTTGCACAGAACATTGTGTTGCTGTAGCAAAATTAACTATGTAACAAGGAAATTGCACTCTCATCATTTGTGATTAGATCACCATAGATATATAAATGAAGAGAGGTCCCTATGATTAGTTCCTGGATTGAGATGATATGAGACAGCATCAGTCCACGAAGGATTAATCATTAAATATCCCTAGCCGTAGTATTATCGAGGCTGGACATCGATAATGCGGAATAGGCTAGTATTGCACTTGTGCGCGTTGTGAGGGCACAACACATAGTTCTCATATATATAAGTATTTGATACTTGTGCAAGTGCGATAGGAGGTCGTGTTTCACCGATGGTACGGGAAACAGCTTCGCTCTGGATAGACCCTTCGAAATCCCATTGGTATTATGTCTATGTGTCTATGGGAGGCCGAAATCAAGGTAGGTGTGTATAGTCTTAACCTGAGACTTACATCGCTAATGCTTACGACAATCGATATACTTTAGTTGAGGTCGTCTAGGACTGTAACTGGTTCTGTGTACGCCAATGCCGGGTATATTGAGAATCGTAGTGTATTGGATGTGATGTCAAGACGGAAGTGTCACTCCAGTCATAATGGAGATGATGTCACGCAGGATACGGTATTAGTGCTCTTAAAGTGATGCGCATCCAATCGTGATATTATGACCAGGTCATGAATATCCGATTATAGAGACTAGTTACCAGACATCCGATATGTGTTTCGGACGGGGCAGACACTTATCCAGCCCCAGCCCTAGCACGTGATTATCCGATACTGGGCCGATATGCACAATACATTAGTATACTATGCTTGATACAGATCTTAATATTCTTAAATGGATATGTCCGGAGAATTAGGTAGACTTGGTGCTTTGCTAGGAGTCGACCTTGTCTCGTAAATCGGTAGAACGTAGTACTTGGTACGTACGTGATTCGGATACTCCGACGACCGTATTTACTGCCAGATTATCCGGGGATCTCATGGGTCGCTTCCCGATAATCCACCGACACCGATGACAACTCGCACTCTTGAATAATCTGGGATTATACAGAAGGAGAGAAAATTAATCTAGGATTAATAACGAGATGTTTTATCCGGGATAAAATGTCGTCTAAAGAGAGAAGAACGATTAATTCGGAATTAATTGATGTATTAATATATTGGATATATTAGACGACGAAATAGATTTCGACGCGGAATTAAAATTAGATTTTAATTCGGGCAAACGAGTTAATTTAGAATCAATTCGTTAGCGACGTAAATAATAATTTCGGTAGCCGCAATTATTCGATTGAATTAACGTCGCGACGTAAGCTCGGTATTTCGGAAATATCGAACCCGAACGCGTGAGTGCACGTGGGCCCACTTTCATTTGGAAACGTGTGGGGCCCACATGACACATGTCATTCTAATGCTTTGCATGTAGATTGTGTACATTACACTCAATGTCATTGCATGGAGTTTGAGTGTTTGACACTCTAAGCCATTGCATGTTATGTGTCATAATTTTATTATTAATTTAATGAAAATTATGGCATAAATATAAATTGATTTTTGGTAAATCCTTTTAAGACAATACAAAACTTCTTCTCTCTCATTTTTTCTCCTCTTCTCACGCCCAAAACTGAAACATGTTACTGGTTTGGAACCAATTTTGGCGTGGACTTTAGGGAAGCAAAGAGTGGATTTTCATGGTGGAAATTCAAGTGCTAGCACACTACGAGTCTGCGAAGGTGGTAGGGAGGTTCACCCATGAGGCGGGATTCATCCGACGGAGTTTGGAGCTTCGTTTTGAGACCCGAAACTGCCAAGACAGTGAGCATGGACTGCTGCAGTGGGCTTACAAAGGCAGTGCGTTTTTGGGCATGATTCGTCTTCAATCGACATAACCGATCAATGTAAGTATTCCGCTATCTTCGTTGGTGTATTCACGCATGTTTTCATGTCTTGTTTGATCTTGGGACCTTAGATAATTACCAACAATGGCATCAAGAGCGAATGTTGCAAGCATGAAAAATGTAGGGCTTAAAATTTGGGTAAATGTTTGTTGAGCATGATTTGAATAAATTGCTTGTTTGAGTATGCTTATAACATGTTTAAATTCATATTGGTTGGACTAATTTGATGAAAATTGATTTGGAATATTTTCCCCAATTTTTGATGTTGGCCGAATGTAAAGTCATGTTGGAGTTCTTGGAATTTTTTCATTGTTAATTCATT
>SKCR01052517.1:0-18724 GCA_019454045.1 Zanthoxylum bungeanum | reverse complement strand
ATTTATTTTACCATATCTTTGTTTTCGCGGCGCATTCATTCATTCATTCCGGCCCTAATATTTGTCTTGTTGTGCATTCACGCCGATTGGAGAATTCCCCTTGTAGTCGACGTCGGTTCTCGATTCGGGAAGGCCCCATCCACGATGGAGAGCACGCAGAATATCGGATTAAGTATAATTTTTTGTCTGAATGTTGATGGGTGCGACCATACCAGCACTAATGCACCGGATCCCATCAGAACTCCGCAGTCAAGCGTGCTTGGGCGAGAGCAGTACTAAGATGGGTGACCTCTTGGGAAGTCCTCGTGTTGCACCCCAATTTTTATTTTTGATTTATTTTACCATATCTTTGTTTTCGCGGCGCATTCATTCATTCATTCCGGCCCTAATATTTGTCTTGTTGTGTGCATTCACGCCGATTGGAGAATTCCCCTTGTAGTCGACGTCGGTTCTCGATTCGGGAAGGCCCCATCCACGATAGGAGAGCACGCAGAATTTCGGATTAAGTACATTTTTTGTCTGAATGTTGATGGGTGCGACCATACCAGCACTAATGCACCGGATCCCATCAGAACTCCGCAGTTAAGTGTGCTCGGGCGAGAGCAGTACTAAGATGGGTGACCTCTTGGGAAGTCCTCGTGTTGCACCCCAATTTTCATTTTTGATTTATTTTACCATATCTTTGCTTTCGCGGTGCATTCATTCCTTCGGGCCCCAATCTTTGTCTTGCTTGGGCGCATTCATGTCGATTGGAGAATTCCGCTTGTAGTCGACGCCCGGTTCACGAGTCGGGAAGGGCCCGTCCACGATGGGGGAGAGCACGCAGAATTTCGGATTAAATATTTTTTTGTCTGAATGTTGATGGGTGCGACCATACCAGCACTAATTACCGGATCCCATCAGAACTCCGCTGTTGTGTAGTTCTTGGACGAGAGCAGTACTAAGATGGGTGACCTCTTGGGAAGTCCTCGTGTTGCACCCCAATTTTTATTTTTGATTTATTTTACCATATCTTTCCTTTCGCGAAGCATTCATTCATTCCGGGCCCCAATCTTTGTCTTGCTTGTGTGCATTCACGTCGATTGGAGAATTCCGCTTGTAGTCGACGCCCGGTTCTCGATTCGGGAAGGCCCCATCCACGATCGGAGAGCACGCAGAATTTCGGATTAAGTACATTTTTTGTCTGAATGTTGATAGGTGCCACCATACCAGCATTAATGCACCGGATCCCATCAGAACTCCGCAGTTAAGTGCGCTCGGGCGAGAGCAGTACTAAGATGGGTGACCTCTTGGGAAGTCCTCGTGTTGCACCCCAATTTTCATTTTTGATTTATTTTACCATATCTTTGCTTTCGCGGCACATTCATTCCTTCCGGGCCCCAATCTTTGTCTTGCTTGTGTGCATTTACTTCGATTGGAGAATTCCGCTTGTAGTCGACGCCCGGTTCTCGATTCGGGAAGGCCCCATCCATGATGGGAGAGCACGCGCAGAATTCGGATTAAGTACATTTTTTGTCTGAATGTTGATGGTGGGACCATACCAGCACTAATGCACCGGATCCCATCAGAACTCCGCAGTTAAGTGTGCTCGGGCGAGAGCAGAGTACTAAGATGGGTGACCTCTTGGGAAGTCCTCGTGTTGCACCCTAATTTTATTTTTGATTTATTTTACCATATCTTTGCTTTCGCGGCGCATTCATTCCTTCCGGGCCCCAATCTTTGTCTTGCTTGTGCGCATTCACGTCGATTGTAGAATTCGGCTTGTAGTCGACGCCCGGTTCACGAGTCGGGAAGGGCCCGTCCACGATGGGAGAGCACTCAGAATTTCGGATTAAATACATTTTTTGTCTGAATGTTGATGGGTGCGACCATACCAGCACTAATACACCAGATTCCCATCAGAACTCCGCAATTAAGTGTGCTTGGGCGAGGGCAGTACTAAGATGGGTGACCTCTTGGGAAGTCTTCTTGTTGCAACCCCAATTTTTATTTTTGATTTATTTTACCATATCTTTGCTTTCGCGGCGCATTCATTCCTTCCGGGCCCCAATCTTTGTCTTGCTTGTCTGCATTCACGTCGATTGGAGAATTCCGCTTGTAGTCGAGGCCCGGTTCTCGATTCGGGAAGGTCACATCTACTATGGAGAGCACGCAGAATTTCGTTTTGGGGTTGGTGCTCAAAGCGCCAATTCCCGGTTGTATTTCTGTTGAATACTTCTGTAAAACATTATTATTATGAATAATATATGCAGTTTCTATAATATAATCTATCTTTCAATATGGTAAAGGCGTAATGACTCGAGAATGATTAGTCATGATACAGTTGCAAAAGCATCGCAACGGACATTGAGAAGTATCGTGACGTTGTCATTCTCAGACAGTTCCTGGTCATGGTTTACACTACTTGGTCAGTATAGTAACCCGTTGAGACCGGTACATGTCGTATACTGAAATATATGATTCCAATGGTTTTCTCATGAACCATTAGTCTTGGAGACTAGTATAGACGTGTAGGTGTTTATAGCGGATAAACACTGAACGACTCACCGAAGATTCTTAATGGATGGTACACCAGCGTCAATAAGAATCTTCATGGGTTGAGTAGCACTTGTGATTCTTAGACTTGAGATGCCATTGTGGGCACATGAGACATCTTCTACACTTAGATGGCAGTCACGTCACCGATCTATTTAGATCACACCTCCGCCTGTTCGTTGGGTGTAGACAGATCCTCAGGGTGTCCTATGTGTATCAAGATAGGATCCGTCAGTTTTGTGTATCAAAGCATAGGTAGTCCATATGGCACCCTAATGGTGCTCTCGGCCAAGACTTGAAAAATTAGGGATTTTGGTTGCTTTGGTGTTTTGATGTTTTGAACATCATAAGTTCATCTTAGAAATGATTTAGAATCATTCAAAATTGATTAGATCAATTTCGGACTAAAATGGACAAAAATACAAAGCAAGGGTATTTCGGTAAATTCACCTAAAAATGTTTGATTGAATTTATTATTTCATAATTTGATTATTGGAATATTAAATAAATATGTTTATTTAATTAATCCGAGAAAAAGTTTTGAAATCTGAAAATCGGATTTTCACCGCTTCCGTTGCGTTACCGGATTCACCCCCTAAAAACCCCTACAAAATGGTATCAGAGCGAGTCTGATTCTAGGCCACCTAATATGATTAGCCTTCATTGAATCAATGTTTAATTGTTTTCTTGACTTTATGCATGCTTATTAGGATCTAAATTGGTTAGATTTTGGGTGTATGACACTTAGCGGAAAATCCCTAATTAATAAGGTTGAATGTAATTTGTATTTGATGCATGTTATTGGTCCATCTTGTCAATACGGTTTATGAATACTTCTTTGTGACTACATCCGAGACCGTGCCTCTGCTGTGAGGATGTAGCCGATAAAGATTTATTTATACCGGATGTATATCAGATACTAGGTAAATTCACGTAAAAGCGGAATTCTGAACGTGCCCTAGCTGTCAGGATTACGTAAGTAACTTGAGTTTACATTGACGAGTTTAACCTTGGTACGTCTCCTTGTGGGCCTGCCTTCGCAGCGACAACGAGAAACGGCCAGGACCGGATACTTAGGAGTCATTAGTGATGATTGACAAATGATGAGTTGTCTACCTGATGAATATACGTAGGCGAGACCGTGCCTCTGCTGTGAGCCGAAATATATTCACGGGATCCACTTTTCACTATTAATATTTAATTTAATTATTAAATATTTGTATTCTGTTTGGGATTACAGTATTGCATGATTTAGTGGGAGGGGCATATTAGATTAAAAATCCATGATCTAGTTTATGCTTATGATATTATATGAAACTGCTTTAATTTCTGCTAACCGTTTTTCGTGATCTATATGATAGATTGGCGATGGCGGCACAATCCACAAATCAGTTTGCGCGTATGCTTGATGCGAACAAACTGGAAGGCGCTGAGAACTTTGCAGACTGGGAATTGGATTTGAGGATTGTCCTCGATTCCGAAAAGCTGGGTTATGTTCTTGAGGGTCCGTTGCCCCTTGCAGTGGGTGCGGATGCTTCGGAGGAGGAACGCCAAGTTTTTAAAACTTGGAAGGATGATGATTTAAGGGTTAAATCATACATCCTTAGTTCACTGTCTCCGAAACTCAAGCAACAGTACTATGGTATGTTAGATTCCTATAGTATGATGACGCGATTGAGACAATCGTTTGAGAACCAGAAACAAGTGATTGTTCACAAAGTCGCCATGGAACTGTTCCTTGCGCGTCTGGATGAGGGGCAGAGTGTTAGCCCACATTTTCTTCAGATGATCGATTTGATTGATCAATTGAGGCAACATAATCTCATCCTGAATGACATTCTCGGTAGGAGTGTCATTCTTGGTTCACTACCAGCTTCATTTCGCCAGTTCGTGATGTACTTCAACATGCACGGGACTGTCTGTACCTACCAGGAGCTACATAGGATGTTGCTCACGGCAGAAGAGGACCTTAAGAAGGGAGTACCGACTCGCCCTCCTAGAACTACTTCTCTTTCGGCTTTTTCCCAAGGATGGTCCAAGGGAAAGAACAAGAAAGGCAAGAAGAAGAAGAAGGCTTTTGGTCCTCAACAACAGGCGAAGATTGCAAAGCCCAAAAGGGCTTCTGAAGACAAATGCCACCACTGCGGCAAAGTAGGGCACTGGAAAAGGAACTGTCCTGATTACATTGCCCAAGTGAGGAGAGACAGAGCTTCTACATTAGGTACTTTTATTTTTCCAGTTATTGATTTATCTTTGGCTTGTGAAGCCGTTACATCCAGCTGGATTTTAGATTCTGCTTGTCCCATTCACATTTGCAATTCGTTGCAGGTGCTGAAGGAAAGTAGGAACTGAAGCCTGGAGAGATGCAGTTGCGGTTCGGGAGTGGAGACTCTTTGGATGCAGTTGCAGTGGAGTATGCGAGATCTCATTGCCGAATGGGACACTTTTGTTATATGACTGTCATTTTGTACCGGGATGTGTCGCTAATATTATATCACTTTTTGTATTAGATACAGAAGGCTTTTGTATTAATATTAAGAATAGTTCTATGTATTTATATGGTAAAATAATATTCAGATCCTTTGTTGTCCAAACCAGCATGGTCATTATACATGCAAACTTCAAAAGATATATTAAATACTGGAGTTAATAAACGTAGTTTGCCTGTAATTAATAATACTGAACTTTGGCATATGAGACTTGGTCACATTGGCGTTAAACGCCTTACCCAATTGGTTAGGAATGGTTTGATATCAGATCTTACCATTGAATCCTATCCAACTTGTGAATCCTGTATTCAGGGTAAGATGACTAAAGCCCCATTTTCTGGTGTTGGACACCGCGCCACTAACTTACTGGAACTCGTACATTCTGATGTATGTGGTCCACTAAGTCAAACTGCTCACAGTGGTTATTCATACTTCGTTACCTTTACCGATGATTTATCACGGTACGGTTATGTGTATTTGATGCGACATAATTCGGAAACCTTTGAAAAGTTCAAAGAGTTCCGAAATGAAGTAAAAAACAAACTGGTAAATATATTAAATGCCTTCGATCAGATCGAGGCGGTGAATATATGAGTGGTGAGTTCATGGATTATATGAAGGAGAATGGGATTCTCGCTCAATATACTCCTCAAGGTACACCACAGCACAATGGTGTATCTGAAAGGAGAAATCAGACTTTATTGGATATGGTCCGATCGATGTTGAGTTTCATAGATTTACCCTATTACTTATGGGGTTACTCTATCTTAACAACCGCACATCTTTTGAATAAGATTCCTTCAAAGGCTGTTCCTACGACACCGTATCAGATATGGTTCGGTAGGAGACCAAATCTTAATTATATTAAGGTTTGGGGTTGTCCTGCCTATGTCAGGGCAACTCAGCAAGATAAGCTTTCGCCTCGAGGGCAAAAGTTTAGGTTTGTTGGATATCCTTCGAATACGAGGGGATATCTGTTCTATGATACCGAGCATCGAAATGTGTTCGTAGCTCGCTTCGCAAAATTTCTAGAAGTAGAATTTTTGTCAGAAGGTGGTAATCATAGACAGGTTGAGCTTGATGAAGTCCAACCTGAAAACAACGAACCAACGGAGGAACCTGAAGTTCAAGTAGATGAAGGACCTTCAACACAACACTCCGTAGGTCGGAAAGGGTATCTAGACCTCATGAACGCTTGTATTTGATACAAGAAAGAGTCTGGATGTTCTCTTAGTTGAAGAGACAGATCCTTTCACCTATAGAGAATCGATGTTGGACATCGACTCCGTGAAATGGCAAAGTGCTATGAAATCCGAGATAGACTCAATGCATGAAAATCAAGTTTGGGATTGATTCCGCTTCCCGAAGGAATTGTTCCTATCGGTTGTAAATGGGTTTATAAAAGGAAGCGCGGGCCTGACGGTAAGGTTGAAACTTACAAGGCCCGACTGGTAGCAAAAGGTTACACGCAGCGAGTACGATGAAACTTTTTTTCGCCGGTAACAATGCTTAAGTCTATCCGGATTTTGCTTTCTATAGCTGCGTATCATGACTACGAGATTTGGCAAATGGATGTCAAAACGGCTTTTCTAAATGGATTTCTTGATGAAGAAATCTATATGGAATAGCCGGAAGGTTTCACATCCAGCGAAACCTCGGGCATGGTATGTAAGCTTAAGAAGTCCATTTATGGACTTAAACAAACTTCACGAAGTTGGAATCTTCGATTCGACGAGATTATTTCTGGTTTTCTCAAGAATTCGGAAGAATCCTGTGTGTATCAGAAGGCCAGTGGGAGCATGATCGTATTTTTAGTCCTATATGTTGATGACATCCTAATAATTGGGAATGATTTAGGTATGTTACAAAGCGTGAAAGCGTACCTCTGTAAGAATTTCTCCATGAAGGACCTGGGAGAAGCTTCCTATGTTTTAGGGATAAAACTCTATAGAGATAGACAAAGGAGGCTGATTGGGTTATCCCAATCAACGTACGTAGATAAGATCTTGGAACGGTATAGCTTTGGTAACTGTAAGACATCAAACATACCGTTCAGACAGACATGGGATTCATCTTTCCAAGAAGATGTGTCCACGAAAAGATGAGAAGGTTAGAATGTCTAACCAACCTTATACTTCATGTTTGGGTAGCATAATGTATGCCATGTTATGTACAAGGCCTGATATCAGTTTCGCTGTTAGCGTAACTAGTCGATATCAGTCCAATCCAGGTAATGACCATTGGATGGCCATTAAACATATCCTAAAGTATCTTAAAGGTACTAAGGATAAGTTAATAATATATGGAGGAAACGAACTGCAGGTTAATGGGTATACAGACTCCGATTTCCAATCGGATCCCGATGATAGAAAGTCTACATCTGGATTTGTCTTTACCCTTAACGGAGGTGCAGTTTGTTGGAAGAGTTCCAAACAGGGATCGACAGCTGATTCCACCACTGAGGCGGAATATATTGCAGCTTCTGAAGCTGCAAAAGAGGCTGTGTGGATAAAGAACTTTATCACAGAATTGGGAGTTGTCCCAAGTATCGAGAATGCGATTCCGTTATACTGTGATAATACTGGAGCCATTGCGCAAGCAAAGGAACCGAGGGTGCATCAGAAGTCGAAGCATGTGGAACGCAAGTACCACATCATTCGAGAGATCGTGTCGCGAGGGGATATTGTCGTGTGCAAGGTACCGAGTGAAGATAATGTAGCAGACCCGCTGACGAAGGCCATACCTCCGAAGTTGTTTGATAAACACGTGGAGTCGATGGGTATTAGATACAATCGATATTGGCACTAGAGCAAGTGGGAGATTTTGTTGGGGTTGGTGCTCAGAGCGCCAATTCCCGGTTGTATTTCTGTTAATACTTCTGTAAAACATTATTATTATGAATAATATATGCAGTTTCTATAATATAATCTATCTTTCAATATGGTAAAGGCGTAATGACCCGAGAATGATTATCATGATACAGTTGCAAAAGCGTCGCAACGGACATTGAGAAGTATCATGACGTTGTCATTCTCAGACAGTTCCTGGTCAAGGTTTACACTACTTGGTCAGTATAGTAAACCCGTTGAGACCGGTACATGTCGTATACTGGAATATATGATTCCAATGGTTTCTCAATGAACCATTAGTCTTGGAGACTAGTATAGATGTAGGTGTTTATAGCGGATAAACACTGAACGACTCACCGAAGATTCTTAATGGATGGTACACCAGCTCAATAAGAATCTTCTTGGGTTGAGTAGCACTTGTGATTCTTAGACTTGAGATGCCATTGTGGGCACATGAGACATCTTCTACACTTAGACGGCAGTCACGTCACCGATCTATTTAGATCAGACCTCCGCCTGTTCGTTGGGTGTAGACAGATCCTCAGGGTGTCCTATGTGTATCAAGATAGGATCCGTCAGTTCTGTGTATCAGAGCATAGGTAGTCCATATGATTAGCAATCAGATAAAACCATGGGCCCGTGGTAAAGTTTAGAAGCTGGTTCTAAACATTCTTTTTGAGATTGCTAATAGAATAGTCGACTGGATAATCCTGATAGAGATTTGACGTTTACATCTATATCTCTGGGATTTATTCGGATACCTGTGACGGAGGAATTATACATTTGCCATGACCTCGACCTGTATGGTTCAGCGAGATTATCCGTGATCGTCATAATCTACGGGTGGATAGATTATGGACATGAAATTTGATTTCGTGACGGATATACCTGAATCTAGAGAGTCTCAATAATGAAACATACTCGTAGAGCACTAGAGCAACATTAATAAATAATATTGATTATTTATAAAGTCGTTTAAAGGTTAAACGCAAGATACTGCTAAAGGACTAGATAGTCATTTGCCTAATTATTGTGTATTTACATTTAATACTTGATTAATTTAAATACACATTAATTAATAGTCAAAATGAGTTATTTGACTTATATCCTAAATGAATATATGTTTTTAATATTTATGTAAATATTATACATATATTTAATATATTTGTATTTGATTAATTAATTAATTATTTAATTGTTAAATGATTAAATTAATTAAAATATAAATATCTTACATTAGGATATTTAAAGTAAATGATGTTAGTTGCTTTTGTTGACTTAAATAAATATCTATAAAGTTGTATTAAGATATTTATGCAAGTTGTGGCAAGTATATGTTGATTTTCATTTCACTTTACACTTAACCTAATACACTTTACCAAATAAACTCCATTGAAGAAACTAAGGAAAGCTTGAGAAAAGAAAGACATTCAAAGAAGCTTGGAATTTAGTAAGTTTTTCAACTTGCTATTAGAGAGGAAATTGTTCCTTAGGTTCTAGGCTTCAACATGTGATGTCTTAGATAATTTCTTTCTTTATTTCTTTGTGTTTTTGTTGATGGAAGTTTGATAGAAGTGTTGAGCATGTATGGTGAAGGAAGGTTGTGACTATTGTAGTTGTAAACTTTCTTTTAAGGTTTTTGAAACATGTTTGCTAATCTAGAGTTATTGACCCACTCTTAAATGACCTAGATTTGATCTTGAGTTGTTTCATTGTGTTGAGACTTGGATTGGATGGAAGAATGATGATTGAAGTAATTGATTTTAGTGTATTGGTCTAATTTGTCCAATTGTGGAAATTGAAAAATTAGGGTTCATGACTAATTCCAAATTTGGGGGTTTTCATATATGTTGTGTATTTATGTGTGTATATGATGCATATAAAGTTTCATGTTGATTGGATTCATTTGGATGTTTCTTGAAGCATGAAAGTGCAAAATACAAAATGGCACCCTAATGGTGCCTCTCGGCCAAGACTTGAAAATTGGAGATTTGGTTGCTTTGGTGTTTTGATGTTTTGAACATCATAAGTTCATCTTAGAAATGATTTAGAATCATTCAAAATTGATTAGATCAATTTCGGACTAAAATGGACAAAAATACAAAGCAAGGGTTTTCGGTAAATTCACCTAAAATGTTTATTGAATTTTTATTTCATAATTTGATTATTTGAATATCAAATAAATATGTTTATTTAATTAATCCGAGAAAAAGTTTTGAAATCTGAAAATCGGATTTTCACCGCTTCCGCTGCGTTACCGGATTCACCCCCTAAAAACCCCTACATTTCGGAATAAGTAAATTTTTTGTCTAATGTTGATGGGTGCGCCCATAACCAGCACGAATGCACCGGATCCCATTAGAACTCCGCGTTAAGTGTTCTTGGGCGAGAGTAGTACTAAGATATGTGACCTCTTGGGAAGTCCTCGTGTTACAACCCAATTTTTTTGTTTTGGCATTATTCCATATCTTTGCTTCGCGCGCATTCATATCCTTCCGGGCCCCAATCTTTTGTCTTGCTTGGGTGCATTCACGTCGATTGGAGATTCCGCTTGTAGTCGACGCCGGTTCCGAGTCGGAAGGGCCAGTCCACGATGGGAGAGCACGCAGAATTCCTTAGGAGCTTGGGGTAATTTTGACCCTGAATTTCTTGTTTTCTTAGGTTTTTATGCATTTTTAGATATTATTTTTTAAACACTAAAAATTTTTACACCATTAGGCATTTAAATTTGGCTTCTACCACTCAAAATAGTAAATAAATGTCCAACTAGAATATTGAATATAAATTTTCGGAACTCCGCAGTTAAGCGTGCTTGGGCCGCGGACTCGGTTCCCGATTCGGGAAGGCCCCGTCCACGATGGGAGAGCACGCAAAATTTCGGATTAAGTATATTTTTTGTCTGAATTTGATGGGTGCGACCATACCAGCACTAATGCACCGGATCCCATCAGAACTCCGCAGTTAAGTGTGCTTGGGCGAGAGCAGTACTAAGATCGGTGACTTCTTGGGAAGTTCTCGTGTTGCACCCCAATTTTTATTTTTGATTTATTTTACCATATCTTTGCTTTCGCGGCGCATTCATTCATTCCGGGCCACAATCTTTGTCTTACTTGTGTGCATTCACGTCGATTGGAGAATTCCGCTTGTAGTCGACGCCCGGTTCTCGATTCGGGAAGGCCCCATCTACGATGGGAGAGCACGTAGAATTTCGGATTAAGTACATTTTTTGTTTGAATGTTGATGGGTGCGACCATACCAGCACTAATGCACCGGATCCCATCAGAACTCCGCAGTTAAGTTTGCTTGGGCGGGAGCAGTACTAAGATGGGTGACCTCTTGGGAAGTCCTCGTGTTGCATCCAATTTAATTTTGATTTATTTTACCATATTTTTGCTTTCGCGGCGCATTCATTCCTTCCGGGCCCCAATCTTTGTCTTGCTTGTGCGCATTCACGTCGATTGTAGAATTCCGCTTATAGTCGACTCCCGGTCTCGATTCGGGAAGGCCCCGTACACAATGGGAGAGCACGCAGAATTTCGGATTAAATACTTTTTTTGTCTGATTGATGGGTGCGACCATACCAGCACTAATGCACCGGATCCCATCAGAACTCCGCAGTTAAGTGTGCTTGGGCGCGAGAGCAATACTAAGATGGGTGACCTTTTTTTGGAAGTCCTCGTGTTGCACCCCAATTTTTATTTTTGATTTATTTTACCATATCTTTGCTTTCGCGGCGCATTCATTCCTTCCGGGCCCAAATCTTTGTCTTGCTTGTGTGCATTCACGTCGATGGAGAATCCCGCTCATAGTCGACGACCGGTTCTCGATTCGGGAAGGCCCTATCCACGATATGAGAGCACGCAGAATTCGGATTAAGTATATTTTTTGTCTGAATGTTGATCGGTGCGACCATACCAGCACTAATGCACGGAATCCTCAGAGAACTCCGCAGTTAGTGTGCTTGGGCGAGAGCAGTGTACTAAGATGGGTGACCTCTTGGGAAGTTCTCGTGTTGCACCCCAATTTTTATTTTTGATTTATTTTACCATATCTTTGCTTTCGCGGCGCATTCCTTCCTTCCGGGCCCCAATCTTTGTCTTGCTTGTGTGCATTCACGTCGATTGGAGAATCCCGCTCATAGTCGACGACCGATTCTCGATTCGGGAAGGCCCCATCCACGATGGGAGAGCACGCATAATTTCAGATTAAGTACATTTTTTGTCTAAATGTTGATGGGTGCGACCATACCAGCACTAATGCACCGGATCCCATCAAAACTCCGCAGTTAAGTGTGCTTGGGCGAGAGCAGTACTAAGATGGGTGACCTCTTGGGAAGTTCTCGTGTTGCACCCCAATTTTTATTTTTGATTTATTTTACCATATCTTTGCTTTCGCGGCGCATTCATTCATTCTGGGCCCCAATCTTTGTCTTGCTTGTGTGCATTCAGGTCGATTGGAGAATTCCGCTTGTAGTCGACGCCCGTTTCTCGATTCGGGAAGGCCCCATCCACGATGGGAGAGCACGCATAATTTCGGGTTAAGTACATTTTTTGTCTAAATGTTGATGGGTGCGACCATACCAGCACTAATTGCACCGGATCCGATCAGAACTCCGCAGTTAAGAGTGCTTGGGCGAGAGCAATACTAAGATGGGTGACCTTTTTTTGGAAGTCCTCGTGTTGCACCCCAATTTTTATTTTTGATTTATTTTACCATATCTTTGCTTTCGCGGCGCATTCATTCCTTCCGGGCCCCAATATTTGTCTTGCTTGTGCGCATTCACGTCTATTGGAGAATTCCGCTTGTAGTCGACGCCCGGTTCACGAGTCGGGAAGGGCCTGTCCACGATGGGAGAGCACGCAGAATTCCGTAGGAGCTTGGGGGTAATTTTGACCCTTAATTTCTTTTTTTTCTTAAGTTTTGATGCATTTTTTAGATATTTATTTTTTAAACACTAAATTTTTATACCATTAGGCATTTAAATTTGGCTTCTACCACTCAAAATAGTAAATAAATGTCCAACTAGAATATTGAATATAAAATTTTCGGAACTCCGCAGTTAAGAGTGCTTGGGCGAGAGCAATACTAAGATGGGTGACCTTTTTTGGGAAGTCCTCGTGTTGCACCCCAATTTTTATTTTTGATTTATTTTACCATATCTTTGCTTTCGCGTCCCATTCATTCCTTTCGGGCCCCAATCTTTGTCTTGCTTGTGTGCATTCACGTCGATTGGAGAATTCCGCTTGTAGTCGACACCCGGTTCTCGATTCGGGAAGGCCCCGTACACGATGAGAGAGCACGCAGAATTTCGGATTAAATACATTTTTTGTCTGAATGTTGATGGTTGCGACCATACCAGCACTAATGCACCGGATCCCATCAGAACTCCGCAGTAAAGCGTGCTTGGGCGAGAGCAGTACTAAGATGGGTGACCTCTTGGGAAGTCCTCGTGTTGCACCCCAATTTTATTTTTGATTTATTTTACCTTATCTTTGCTTTCGCGGCGCATTCATTCCTTCCGGGCCCCAATCTTTGTCTTGCTTGTGTGCATTCACTTCGATTGGAGAATTCCGCTTGTAGTCGACGCCCAGTTCTCGATTCGGGAAGGCCCCATCTGATGGGAGGAGAGCACGCAGAATTTCAGATTAAGTACATTTTTTGTCTGAATGTTGATGGGTGTGACCGTACCAGCAATAATGCACCGGATCCCATCAGAACTACGCAGTTAAGTGTGCTTGGGCGAGAGCAGTACTAACATGGGTGACCTTTTGGGAAGTCCTCGTGTTGCACCCCAATTTTTATTTTTGATTTATTTTACCATATCTTTGCTTTCGCGGTGCATTCATTCCTTCCGGGCCCCAATCTTTGTCTTGCTTGTGTGCATTCACGTCGATTGGAGAATTCCGCTTGTAGTCGACGCCCGGTTCACGAGTCGGGAAGGGCCCGTCCACGATGAGAGAGCACGCAGAATTTCGGATTAAGTACATTTTTTGTCTGAATGTTGATGGGTGCGACCATACCAGCACTAATGCACCGGATCCCATCAGAACTCTGCAGTTAAGTGTGTTCGGGCGAGAGCAGTACTAAGATGGGTGACCTCTTGGGAAGTCCTCGTGTTGCACCCCAATTTTTATTTTTGATTTATTTTACCATATCTTTGCTTTCGCGTCGCATTCATTCCTTTCGGGCCCCAATCTTTGTCTTGCTTGTGTGCATTCACGTCGATTGGAGAATTCCGCTTGTAGTCGACACCCGGTTCTCGATTCGGGAATGCCCCGTACACGATGGGAGAGCACGCAGGATTTCGGGTTAAATATATTTTTTGTCTGAAAGTTGATGGATGCGACCATACCCGCACTAATGCACCGGATCCGATCAGAACTCCGCAGTTAAATGTGCTTGGGCGAGAGCAGTACTAAGATGGGTGACCTCTTCGGAATTCCTCGTGTTGCACCCCAATTTTTATTTTTGATTTATTTTACCATATCTTTGCTTTCGCGGCGCATTCATTCCTTCCGGGCCCCAATCTTTGTCTTGCTTGTGCGCGTTCACGTCGATTGTAGAATTCCGCTTGTAGTCGACGCCTGGTTCTCGATTCGGGAAGGCCCCATCCACGATAGGAGAGCACACAAAATTTCGGATTAAATACATTTTTTGTCTGAATGTTGATGGGTGCGACCATACCAGCACTAATGCACTGGATCCCATCAGAACTCCGCAGTTAAGTGTGATTGGGCAAGAGCAGTACTAAGATGGGTGACCTCTTGGGAAGTCCTCGTGTTGCACCCCAATTTTTATTTTTGATTTATTTTACCATATCTTTGCTTTCGCGGCGCATTCATTCCTTCCGGGCCCCAATCTCTGTCTTGCTTGTGTGCATTCACGTCGATTGGAGAATTCCGCTCCTAGTCGACGCCCGGTTCTCGATTCGGGAAGGCCCCATCCACGATAGGAGAGCACGCAGAATTTCGGATTAATTACATTTTTTGTCTGAATGTTGATCGGTGCGACCATACCAGCACTAATGCACCGGATCTCATCAGAACTCCGCAGTTAAGTGTGCTTGGAGAGAAAGCAGTACTAAGATAGGTGACCTCTTTGGAGAGTCCTCTCGTGTTGCACCCCAATTTTTATTTTTGATTTATTTTACATATCTTTGCTTTCGCGTTCCCATTCTTCCTTTCGGGCCCCAATCTTTGTCTTGCTTGTGTGCATTCACGTCGATTGGAGAATTCCGCTTGTAGTCGACACCCGGTTCTCGATTCGGGAAGGCCCCGTACACGATGGGAGAGCACGCAGAGATTTCGGGTTAAATATATTTTTTGTCTGAATGTTGATGGATGCGACCATACCCGCACTAATGCAACGGATCCATCAGAACTCCGCAGTTAAGTGTGCTTGGGCGAGAGCAGACTAAGATGGGTGACCTTTTGGAGAGTCCTCGTGTTGCACCCACAATTTTTATTTTTGATTTATTTTACCATATCTTTGCTTTCGCGGTGCAATTATTCCTTCCGGGCCCCAATCTTTGTCTTGCTTGTGTGCATTCACGTCGATTGGAAGAATTCCTTCGCTGTAGTCGACGCCCGGTTCTCGATTCGGGAAGGCCCCATCCACGATAGGAGAGCACGCAGAATTTCGGATTAATTACATTTTTTGTCTGAATGTTGATCGGTGCGACCATACCAGCACTAATGCACCGGATCTCATCAGAACTCCGCAGTTAAGTGTGCTTGGGAGAAAGCAGTACTAAGATAGGTGACCTTTGGGAAGCACTCGTGTTGCACCCCAATTTTTATTTTTGATTTATTTTACCATATCTTTGCTTTCGCGTCCCATTCATTCCTTTCGGGCCCCAATCTTTGTCTTGCTTGTGTGCATTCACGTCGATTGGAGAATTCCGCTTGTAGTCGACACCCGGTTCTCGATTCGGGAAGGCCCCGTACACGATGGGAGAGCACGCAGAATTTCGGGTTTTTGTTAATATATTTTTTGTCTGAATGTTGATGGATGCGACCATACCCGCACTAATGCACCGGATCCCATCAGAACTCCGCAGTTAAGTGTGCTTGGGCGAGAGAGAGTGCAGTACTAAGATGGGTGACCTTTTGGAGAGTCCTCGTGTTGCACCCCAATTTTTTTTTGATTTATTTTACCATATCTTTGCTTTCGCGGTGCAATTATTCCTTCCGGGCCCCAATCTTTGTCTGCTTGCTTGTGTGCATTCACGTCGATTGGAGAATTCCGCTTGTAGTCGACGCCGGTTCACGAGTCGGGAAGGGCCCGTCCACGATAGGATAGGAGAGCACGCAGAATTTCGGATTAAGTACATTTTTTGTCTGAATGTTGATGGGTGCGACCATACCGGCACTAATGGCAACGGATCCCATCAGAACTCCGCAGTTAGAGAGTGCTTGGGCGAGAGCAGCAGTACTAAGATGGGTGACCTCTTGGGAAGTTCTCGTGTTGCACCCACCTTTTTATTTTTGATTTATTTTACCATATCTTTGCTTTCGCGGCGCATTCATTCCTTCCGGGCCCCAATCTTTGTCTTACTTGTGTGCATTCAAGTCGATTGGAGAATCCCGCTCATAGTCGACGACCGGTTCTCGATTCGGGAAGGCCCTATCCACGATAGGAGAGCACGCAGAATTTCGGATTAAGTACATTTTTTGTCTGAATGTTGATCGGTGCGACCATACCAGCACTAATGCACCGGATCCCATCAGAACTCCGCAGTTAAGTGTGCTTTGGCGAGAGCAGTATTAAGATGGGTGACCTCTTGGGAAGTCGTCGTGTTTCACCCCAATTTTTATTTTTGATTTATTTTACCATATCTTTGCTTTTGCGGCGCATTCATTCCTTCCGGGCCCCAATCTTTGTCTTGCTTGTGCGCATTCACGTCGATTGTAGAATTCCGCTTGTAGTTGACGCCCGGTTCTCGATTCGGGAAGGCCCCGTACACGATGGGAGAGCAGGCAGAATTTCGGATTAAATACATTTTTTGTCTGAATGTTGATGGGTGCGACCATACCAGCACTAATGCACCGGATCCCATCAGAACTCCGCAGTTATATGTGTTTGGACAAGATCAGTACTAAGATGGGTGACCTCTTGGGAAGTCCTCGTGTTGCACCCCAATTTTTATTTTTGATTTATTTTACCATATCTTTGTTTTCGCGGCGCATTCATTCCTTCCGGGCCCCAATCTTTGTCTTGCTTGTGTGCATTCACGTCGATTGGAGAATTCCGCTCCTAGTCGACGCCCGGTTCTCGATTCGGGAAGGCCTCATCCACGATAGGAGAGCACGCAGAATTTCGGATTAAGTACATTTTTTGTCTGAATGTTGATGGGTGCGAACATACCAGCCCTAATGCACCTGATCCCATCAGAACTCCGCAGTTAAGTGTGCTTGGGCGAGAGCAGTATTAAGATGGGTGACCTCTTGGAATGCTACCAATATATTAAAGTATATATATGATTTTTTTTATTTAAGCCCGGGTCGGGCCAAGCCCGGGCTTAATATGCTAAGTCCGACTCATACCCGAACTCGAACCGGGCTTCTAAATCTAAGGCCCAGTCCGAGTCCGAGATTTTTTTATCCCAGACGGACCAATCCGGACCACACCGGACTCTGATTTTTCTACCATCTCTACTTAATAACTTGATATTAATGGTTTATTTGAAAATATTAAGGTTTAGTGTTTTGGGTTATTCAAATAATTTTGATTACTAAAATTATATATAAACTTTAAATGCACACTAAAATAAAAAATTCCTTGTTGGCCTTAGTTATAGTACCCTCCGGCCTCATGTACTACGAGGTGGTATATTATATGCCGGGTGTATATGCCATCTTCTCTCACAGCAGGCGGGCCCCACACATTTGTGGGGATTAGACACTGAACGACTCACCGAAGATTCTTAATGAATGGTACACCAACGTAAATAAGAATCTTATCGGGTTGAGTTGCACTTGTGATTCTTTGACTTGAGATACCACTGTGGGAGCATGATACATCTTCCACACTTAGATGGCAGTCACGTCACCGGTCTATTTAGATCAGGCCTCCGCTTGTTCGTTGGGTTTAGATAGATCCTCAGGGTGTCCTGTGTGTATCGAGATAGGATCCGTCAGTGCTGTGTATCAGAGCATAGGTAGTCCATATGATTAGCAATCAGATAAAAACCATGGGCCCGTGGTACATTTTAGAAGTTAGTTCTAAATGTTCTTTTTGAGATTGCTAATAGAATAGTCGACTGAATAATCCCTATAGAGATTTGACGTGTACATCTATATCTCTGGGATTTATCCGGATACCTGTGATGGAGGAATTATACATTTGCCATGACTCGACCTGTATGATTCAGCGAGATTATCGTGATCGTCATAATTTACGGGTGGATAAATTATGGACACAAAATTGAAATTCGTGACGGATATGCCTGAATCTAGAGAGTATCACTAAGAAACATACTCGTAGAGCACTAGGGCAACATTTATAAATAATATTGATTATTTATAAATTAGTTTAAAGATTAAACGAAAAATACATGTGTAGGGACCCGATAGTCATTTTTTTTTTTTTTTTGTATTTCATTTAATGTTAGATTAATTCGAATACACATTAATTAAATGAAATACAAAATAAATATCTTGAAATTTATTTAGCCTAAATTTGGCCAAGGCTAAATTGTGCAAGTATATATTGTTTTGTTTCATTTAGGGTTGTTAACCTTTCACAATTTATCAAAACTCCATTAAAAGGAAAGCAAAGAAGCTTGAGAGAAAGAAAAGAAAAATCAAAGAAAATCTTGGATTTAAGTAAGTATTTCCAACTTGCTAGTAG